>CAJDSM010017812.1:5412-19711 GCA_903981925.1 Ostrea lurida
TAATTGTGAAAATTATGATTGTTAATTGTTACTTATAGGTATCGTCTATATACCTATAAGTAAGGTTGAAGGACACGGCAAGTTGTTTGTTTTTATCCCGTAACAGGTTTTTTTAACAAATTCTGCTTCGTATGAATATAAAAATAAATCTGCCAACAAGGGGGTACAATTAGTGCCCATAGGAATACCAGCAGATTGTTGGAAGACATGGTCTCCAAAGACTACATAAATATTATCTATAAGAAACCCAAGCATGCTATTAATATCTAGTTCAGAGTACTTTGTGTCAATCAGAGTGGTTGCGACAAAAATATGTATCTTGTTTCCAATGACGAGAAACTTGATTTCGGTGTCGTTTTTGTTCAGAAAGAATTATCTGAAAAAGCCCAGATTTTAATTTATCTGAGGAATTGTTGTATAAAGTGTGGAGAATCATACATTTTGATGCAGTCAATTTAGAAAAATCTCTGATTAACACTATTATTTTCTGGAAAGGATAATGTGTAATTAAACGCCACATTCCTTCTGTTTTGGTATGATGCCTATTGGTGATATTTTTTAAATTTGATATGGGTTTGCTTGAACATGGCCCCCCTATCCTTCCAAGTTCCACTTCATTATCTATTTTTTCTTTTGCTTTCTCGGGGTGTGTTTTTACTGATGTAAGATTATCCAATTCACTCCCTATTCTTGGCCCTTTGTAACCTAATCTGAATCCAAATTTAAATCCTTGCGTGAGTTGTAAAGCTATATCTTTTCAAGGATAGTTGACTAACAATGCCTCTAATTTATCTGTCTTTATAGGGGTTGCCCCAATATTCCACACATCAGAAAGTTCCCCTTTGACCTCTAAATTGTGACCCCCCCCTCTTCCTCGTGTGTTTTGGTACTGACCTCTTGAATATCTGTAATTTCCTTGTCCACGAAAATTACTAAAACCCTCACCCTGTGTATAGTTCGTTTATGATGTGCAAATGCTGCAAGGATGTTGCCCCCACACTTAATGCATACATGTAAATATGAAAAGGGTGATCTGAAGCACGAGCCTTGGTAGTTATAATCATAACAATTTTTACTCTGACTCTGGTAAGTTTGAGCAGCAGGCAGAGTTTTGACAGTGGGCAAAAGAAACATCAACCATAATTCTGAATCAACTTCACCTCATGATTTTGTAGGATTCATCGCCATTTTCAACCTGAATTGTTGGTCGTATTCTTTAAATCCAATATTTCCTGACCTAGATGCTGCTAACCTACTGTCATTCATATATTTCAAATTTTCTAGAGTTTTTGCAGGATGTGCTTGTAAATAAATACTGCAAAAAATTATAAATGCATCCGTCCATTGCTCAATGTTATTGATTTTCTTAGAATTGTTCTCAGATGTCTGCAACTCCCTATTCATCATTACAATTGTTTGTTTTTGAGGCTCATTTGAATTGCTCAGCAGTTTTGACAGTTCTATATACTGACCACTTACTATTTTGTGTTTTATTTCTAGTGATACATTGAGCCCCATGATATTGTTGTAGCTATTGACCATATTTTGTGTATCTATTTCATTTGTACCTCGAATGGATTGTATGGTATTCTCCGTATGCTGTCCCAGTTCATTTGTGGGCGATGCATATAACTCTCCCTCAGTTTCATTCGCCACCAGCGTCGTCTGCTCCTGAACTTCCGTAATTTTACTTTTTCTTCCGCTCCTGTACCCAGTTACTTCATTTTCCTTCTTCTTTTTCGCTCTTGTTGCTTTTTCTTTTGGCATGCTTATCCTACAATTTAACTTATCTTCCGTAGCTTATGACTTAATTCACAAAATAGCAGATTTTACAACAACAAATATTGTTTGCAATAACCGTTAACTACTTATAATTATCGCAAATTTCATTAAAATAAATCAATTTCTAAAGTATTTTCTCTTTCCCAATTAATACTTTTCAATATTTACGCTATATTTGAATAAAAAAAAAATAAAATTTTGTCTCAACGGTTTTCTGACCTTTCTCCTGTAATGCCTTTTCACAAAAGGAAGCGCTAACCTATTAGCTACATGTAACTTATTTCCGGGAAAAATTCCGGAATAGCGTTTTGCAAAAATCCGGAATTAAATATTTTAAAGTCCGGCTAAAATAAATGGATTTATAGTAACTTCTATAAATCTTATTATACCTCCCCGTTGGGATCAGGGTTAGAATAGGTCCTCAGTACCCCATGCTTGTCGTAGGATTAAATGGCGTTTTCTTCGATGGAGACTGCAATAAACCGATGTCCCATGTCACAGCAGGTGTGGAATGATGAAGATCCCTCCCTGTTGAAGGCCACGGGCGCCGAGCACAGGCCCAAATGTACAGCCCTTCACCGGGAATGAAGACGCCTCCATATGAATAAAATAGTCTTAAGAGGGACATAAAATAATATACAACCAATCAACCCCCTATGTCGAATATATTTGACATTTTACTTCTTATGATGGAACAATAACTTTGCATTAGTGTCTTAGATGTGGCTGAATGAGGAAGCAAACCTGGGACCTTTTGGCTACAAAGCGAGCGCCTAAATTTCAAAAGGTATCACGATTCATGCTATTATTTATCATTCTATATGTATTAAAATCAGTACATGTATATGATTAAAATTTCCTTTTCTTAGCAAGCTTCCTATTGTCCTGGGCATGGAGGGATAAAGAAGTCTTATTTCTACAAATGTTGAAACCGCACAAATTACATTCTGCAATGTCAACTGTTTGCTTACAAGCCAAAATAAGACGTATCACATGCATTTATTAAAGATGGTCAGGGAATAAAAATGTATACATAATGCAGTATGCTCATTACACCCGTTTGTGTCCATTACGATTTCCTTGGAAATAAGATTTATCACTCATTTTATTGGTGCTCAGAATTTTGCGTTTATGTGCCTCCAATAATTCTTTCACAGATCTACTAAAGAAATAAGCTAAATATAGGTGCGGTAAACATAATGTGTGAATTTACTGTCACCTGTAGGAGAAAAGGGTTGGTAGGTCGGATTTTTTTCTTTTTAAATATTCTTAAATTTATATGTTTGGCTATTTAGTCGACATGTACTTGTATATGATTATTTGTGTACTATTTTGAATATCCTATTTGATGTCAAGATACAGGCATGCATCAACCATGTTTGATATCGCTTGTTCCATCGCTAAGATTCTGCAATGTTCTGCTACATTACGGGTAAATGGGAGGCATTCTTACTCTGGTGAGGGCTATTCCAAGACACAGTTAGATTATTCTAATGATAAAAACAAGCGAAAATTTCCATCTATGATATACAGTTAATACTACTTTACGTAATGGAACACAAGTTTCAGATAAATTTAATCATTTTTCTACAAAAAAAAAAAAGACAAAAAAAAAAAAAAAAAAAACCAAAAAAAAAAAAAAAAAAAACCAAAAAAAAAAAAAAAAAAAACCAAAAAAAAAAAAAAAAAAAACCAAAAAAAAAAAAAAAAAAAACCAAAAAAAAAAAAAAAAAAACCAACACCAGAATAATTAAGATAGATCAGGTTCAAGGCGCATTGCAAAATATCAAAATGACACTTTGTGCCAAATAGACCAAAGATAAAACACTCGCTATGTACTGGTGGAGTATTAGCAGGTTAGGTTCCGGAAGGAGTAAAAATGCCCCTAAATCTATGATCTTTTTTATTAAAGAATTTAGAGCCGGGCTGAAATTTAGGGTCTGTTGGATGGCCGTAAAATGTTGGTGTGCCCAGGTGCATTTAGCTGTGAGGGTTCATCATTGTGCCAACGCCTATCGTACATGTAGCACGATGACTTGTTTTCTTAGGTTTAATCTGAATTAGCAACTTCCAATACATATCTCTAAACTCTGGGTTTAACCCTGGGACAAGTAGCAAGTATTTTTCGATTAACAGTACAGTGTGTAGTATCTAAGCCCATGAGTCAGAGCTTGATGACCATAGCGTAGAAATTATAATAAATGTTACATGTAAAGATTTATACAGACATAAAGGCCGACAATACTGCCATGAAACTTTAATTCTTCGCCACACTACGGCACGTATCTGTAACTAGGACAACGTGAATTAGAAATCGTTATCAAAATCGGAGATTGACTGCAAACTAAGATATGAATTTTACTTCCGCCTTAAACTGCCATAAAATGAGATTTCCACTTTAAGTTCATCAGTCTTAACCAAAGCCTTTGCCTATTTGATATGAAGCTACTGAATGTGTTCTTAATTTTTTGGTGTTTACTAGCATACGTAAAGTGAGTAACTTCTTAAATTATTCATATAAACCTTCAGTAAAACAAATTATATAACTTTGACTTATTTTCAGATGTTGTGCTTTCTCAAGAAATACTTAAGGAAGGTAGCTCCTGAGCTTCTGAACATAATTTCGCAGGATGCTGAAACTAAGTAATCAGTGTTTCAATATTGATCCCATAAGTGCAAGGATGTGACACATAAAATTTACATATGTACAACTGAACCCTATCCTGTTGGAAACTTTTGTGTCAGTTCAAATTTTAAAAGGGTTTGGTGGGGACTATATTTTGTGGCGGAATGACTGATTAATCAAAGTTCTAAATGTGCATGATTTTAATTTACAGCTTTTATTTCATCCAATATAAATGTTCAGTTAATGTTACTATTACATTTTTGAGGCTGGGGACCGAGTTTAGTGGGTCAGGGAATGGAATGATTTCACATGAAATCATTTTTTTCTCACTAATAATGATAGATATTTGTGAGGTACAAATATGTTAAGCTTTACTATATTTCCCAGAGGGGGTTGAACCCCCTCCCCCGGTATTTCCTCCCCTTCTTTGAAATTCAATAATACTGATATGCAAGTTTGACACAAGATATGTACATTTCATTTTAGATTAATAAAAATCATATTAGCATTTGTGTGGTTATGAACCTTTAAAAACTTATTTCTATAGAAAGAGATATTTACATTGTCATTGATGCAGAATTAAATATTTGCCAATTTGAGTCCAGTTTTCTTGGTCACAATAACGATACAGAAACTTGCAAAATGAGGACTCCAATTGACTCCGAAAAAAAACCTCTAAAATTTTCCTAGGAATTGTTTTCTTCTGGGTGATTGTATTTGCAACGCAATCGTAGCATCCACTCGCAATGTGTAATCATCTTGTTCACAAATAATTAGGCAATATAGTCAACAGTGGCCTTAACAATAAATAGTTTATCTCTCTATGAACAACATTTGTGGTTGGTTTGATGATACTCTGATGAATGCTGTTGCTTCTATCATGTTCACTAGGTTCCCGCCACACACACATGAACTCGCGATAGCTAAACCTTGACCTAAAAATCAATAGGGTTCCAGGGGGTAACCTAGAAAAATGTTGAAAGTGGGTTTTCAGAGGGGGGAGGTTTCAGTTATGTTTAGCAAATTTTCTGGTGAAAGGGGGTCCGATCCCCGGAACCCCCTATGAATATGTATACGCCATTGAGTTCATCCTCTCTCCATGGACAACATTGTGAAAGGGTTTATGATCGTCTGATGAATGTCCTTGCTTCAATCTTGTTCACACGGTTCTGGACATAACACAAAGCCACACAACAGCAATGCTATATCACCTCTGCAACTAGTTACCCCTTTACAACAGCTCAGCATCTCAAACAGCAACTATGTGCGGGGGGTGGGGGGTCTCAACGTACACTTTTGGGTACAAACGTCCCGCTGGGATTTTCAAAATATTCATATTCAATTCATACATTCAATATTTTTAAAACCATACCCATTCATATATTTCCTGTTTAGATTCTGACCCAATCATATATTTCATACCAAAATTGTGACCTGTTCATGTATAGTTGGTGCCCATGCAAGTAAGTGCATCCACCCGGGTTGTAGTTATATCGTGGGTTCATGATATTCCATGATTGCAAATTTTATCATAATAGGATGAATTCCAGCGGATAAACTTACCACTCGTTGATGTAATGACAGGGTAAAAAATTGTTTCTACTCATTGATATTAATAATTTTGATGAAATTGCACCCCATTGAAATATTTAACTGTCTAAAAGTCACCCATACCAGCGGGACGTATGTGTATACCAAAAATATAGGAAGCACCCCCCCCCCCCCCCCCCCCCCCCCCCCCCCCCCCGCCCCCCCCCCCCCCCCCCCCCCCCCCCGTCGGACGACTATTCATAGACAAATGACAAATTACCAAACGCGTCAGTAAAAGTACAAAGACAAAGTTTTCATTGAACACGTCGGTTTAATCAACATATCTAAGGTCAGCTTCATATCATACAGGTATTCAAGATAAAAAATTGTCGACAAATGTCTACCTTTATGTATGTTTGTCAGTTCCAAGAAAAATCTATATCTTTTAAACGTTTGATCAGGATTATGAGACAAATTTTAAAGACTTATACCAGTGATATATATTCTACTCCATCAGAAAATAAGATGACTTAACAAAGAACTGGATCATCTAGTACTTATTTGCGATTTAAATAACATACACTGTTTATTGTTTTAAACGTCTAGATCGTGATGTATTTAAAGAAGTCACTAGCGGTGACCTTTAATTCGACATTTCGATATATTATATTAACGACATTTTATCAATTTTATGCTTTTCATTCATATGTCGATTCTATATGTCCTAGCGAACTAGAAATAAAGGACACCACAGAATCTCCATGTCTGCTTCTTACTTGGATATTTTATTGAACATAGACATTAACGGCAAACGGGACGATTTCAGGGCATCTCCATGTCAACTTCCATACTTATGTTAGCATGTATTCCAACATCCCTGCATTATGTTGTGTATTGTCTTCGATTTATGTCGATATGTTAAGAGTTTGTTCTTTTGAATCGAAGCAGGCTACTAACAAACAAGCTGTTTTTGGCAGGGTTTTCAACAGTGTCACGGTTTTAAGCAGCATTTTCGCGAATTATATGGTTCGTAAATACGCCCATTTAGTTTCGCCAGGTATTGACCTGTCATTGGGTCAATTGCATAGCAATTGTTGAGTCGTTTTTCATACACTAGTTTGACTACGGATTATTCCGTTTGCCTGATCAAGACAATGGGCTTACGGCGGATATGACCGGAACACAGGGGATGCTTACTCCTCTTAGGCTCCTGATCCACCTCTGGTGTGTCCAGGGGTCCGTGTTTGTCCGATTCTTGTTTTTGTATTTTATTTGGACGTACAAGATTGATCACTGTTCGTAATCTTTGCCTTTACATTAGTTGCATATTCTAGGAGGAATATACCGACTAGAAATTGTCAGTGTTGCTCCCAATCACCTCTGTAACAGTTACTAGTTTGAAGTATTATAGCCTGCTTTTTCTGCATTAAATTCCTTTAAAGGTGATGATAGAAACCAAACCTTTTTCAAATTTGGAGAGTCAAGGACGACGGGTCAGTCAAAAATGTTCTGCGTATGGTCAGTTTTTTAATCGAGGCAGGCTACTTACACAAACGAGTAGTTGTCGCAGGGGTTTCAACAGTCACGTTTAAAGGCAGCATTTCACATATTCTATGGTCGTTACAACGATTTAGTCTGCCAGTATAGCCCGTCATTGGGTGAAATGTTGTCTGGTGTGTTTCATAGCAATTGTTAAGCCGTTTTCCATACCATGATTTGACAACAAATTACTCCGTTTACCCAATCAAGACAATGGGCCCACAGCGAGTGTGACCGGTCAACAGGAGATGCTTACTCCTCCTAGACACCTTATCCCACCTCTGGTGTGTCCAGAGTTCCGTGTTTGCCCAACTATTGTTTTTGGTATTCTATTAGGGACTTACGAGATCGATTACTGTTCGTTATCTTAGGCTTTACATTATATCAAAATTAAGGATTATCTCCCTCAGGCATAGCTCTGATCCTTCGAAGTATTTGGCCCCAATTTTTTGACACTACATTGATCACTTTTATCAAGTTTTACTTTCATGTTTCGGATTTCCAACATTTCGGTTTGAGCATCACTGAAGAGACATAATTTGTCGAAATGCGCATCTGGTGCATACAAATTAGTACCGTATATGATTTATATTATGACCCCTGGGTCGAGGCCTCTGCTGGTGGACTGTTAATCCCCGAGGGTCTCTACAGCCCAGTTGCTATGTACTATGTTACTAGCTTGAAATACGGATATGTATTTAATTGCAGTGGTAAAATTAGAAATTCATATCAAAATTAAGGATTATCTCCCTCAGGCATAGCTCTGATCCTTCGAAGTATTTGGCCCCAATCTTTTGGCACTACATTGATCACTTTTATCAAGTTTTACTTTCATGTTTCGGATTTCCAACATTCGGTTTGAGCATCACTGAAGAGACATAATTTGTCGAAATGCGCATCTGGTGCATACAAATTGGTACCGTATATGATTTATATTATGTCTTACAAAGAGTTTTCCAAATGATGTATATTATAAGTGTTAAGGTTTATAATATTTATATGTACATGAACACGCTTTACAATGGTTTTATTTTGTATTTTCAGCATAACTCACGCTATCAGGTCATGTAAAAATACTGTCCGTCGAATACATGCACTTCATGAGAGAAAGTGCTCGAGACACTGGTGGGGATTATGGTGAGATATTTTTTCGATGACTAAGAAGGAATAACACACCAGGGAAATCTTACTTAGCTTGAAAGTAGAGGATGTTTCAATACGAGTTTGAAATTGAAAGCTTACAAATTTGCGCAATGTAGCTAAACGCTGTTAGTTTTTGCTGAAACAAATTTTAAGAAAAAAAGTAAAACCCTTGTTAGACTCGAACTCACAATCCAAAGATCAGTAATCGATTTGAAATGAATACACAAGTATTGCTAATATCTATATATTTTCTTTTATCAAGAAAGTAAGTAATCATGCTTATGTGCTACTCCTCCTTAAATCTAAATATCTTTGCCTTTACATATTAATGATTATCAATATATAATTCAATTTTACTTGTTACAAGCAATGTGATTGGCTGAAACAAGATTGGTCAACATCAATTATTTTTGTATAATATAACTTGCTCTTTATGGCGACCTAGAATGATGTCACAATGCATTTGACGGTGTTGTTTTTTCTTTGTTGCTTCGGCAAAATCCGTCCGACTCATGGAAAATCCTTATTATCTCGCAAGTTATATTCATCACATAACGTTAAGTATTATTTTTGAATTAAATTATGAGAAATGAAGCTAATTTTGACCTAGGTTATAAGATATAATCTAACTTGGTGCAGTTTACGCTTAACATAATCCGCTTCGCGGATTATAAAGCGTAAAGTTAGGTTATATCGTATAACCTAGTAAATACTTAGCTTCATTCCTTAAATAATATGGCATACAACTGTAATGTCCATAACCTTTTCTACTAAAGTAAGGATGCCGTTATTCATTATACGACGTTATGATATTATAGTACTGGTCATAGATGGGTTTGGAAATATATTCTAGCATCGTACGAGGAAGTCTGCTGCAGTGGTTATGGAGGCCCGAGTTGTCATCGTAAGTAGATACGGATTTTATAACATTTGTAATGTTTTCTTACTATAAGGGGTGTGTCTTGAGAGGTGGTCAATGGAAGTACGCGTGCGTATTGTAATTTAAATTCTAGCTAGTAGACTCCACAAACTCTTTCAATAAGAACATATCTTGAGCTTACATACTTACATATATAAGTAGGAGTTTATAAAGATTACAGATCAAGAAACATCATGTGTCATTAAGAGATATTTTTAAAAAATTCCTTACGGATCTCATGTGCTTCAATTTCAAATGTTCTGTGAAAATGTATTTTACATTGTAAATGTATTATGTATTATATTTTCGAAACCAAAATTTTCGACAATTTGTAATTTAATATTTTATAACGTTTCTTCACAACTGCGTGCAACCTCTGTGGATTAATTTATGATACGGCAACTAAAGGGTAACTGAATAAAAGAATATCGGTACAAAATTTTCAACTAAATAATGGTGGTAACCAACTTCTCTACAAACTTCTCAATTCAACGGATCATCCCATCTTGTTGATGACAGAGTTTTAGAAAACAAATTACCATCATATGAATAATACAACTTTAAGTACCCCGTCTCGTAGACAACGAGATCATTTGATCAAGATGTTGGGCACTGCGTTTCCATATGTATGCAGCGACAACGTATATGATTTGGGAAATTTGACTAGTCAACAGGGAAATAACGTGGATGTGATGGGACTTTTTCCAAATACGCAAAGACGTAAGCGAAGCCATGAACATCATTCATATCAAAGACCAAATATACACGATGCCACTCTTCATTCACTTTTACGTAACATCAACCAACAATTAGGTGCACATCAAATTCGCACAAAATTTACTCTGCTCCATGAAGAGCTTTGTTAGAAGACGCCAAAGCTAGTCAATACTTAGATTCTTTAACACCAGACTATAGACTAAAATAATATGATTATGGATGTTGCCCATCACAGGCTCTTCAAACCATCGATGATTACGATGATTACGTTTGACACAATGTTAACTTCGCCTTTTTGTATGGTATTGTTTCCCAATCTTTTTGCCAGTTTCTTAAACTTGGATTTTCTATCAAAGGAATACATGCCGTCAAAATAAGCAACCTTTTTGTCATAAAAAGTTCAATCTTTTCTTCCAGTATAATTAAAATGAAAGTCTACACCCTGCATTTCCTACAAATATACTTCCATTATTGCATCCAAACTTTTTAACTTCAAACAAACCCCACAGTGCCTAGATATTGACCATTTTATACTTAATTCACTTACGTGTTCTTGACCATTACCTTCTTTCTACTATAGTCCAGCTGAACATGTAATTGATAGCGATATTATTACAGTTTATAACGAGAGCCTGAAATTAATTATTTAAAAAATTCATCGAACCTTGTCATTTAATTGGTGACAGATCTTCATATGTAATTCTTTCGAAGATTTTGCAAGATAATGGGTTAAATATGAAACTTAAACCAGAATTGATTAAATATGTAAGAGGAATATTAAAATTCCGTATTAGACACATCAGAACAAACCCCACCTGTCCTTCTAGATTTTGTAAAACATAAGTGATAAAAGAATTAGATAGGTATCTTGAGGAATATATTTTGGTTTTAGTTTACAAGGCTTGAAACAATATTTCCTTTGTCTGTAATGCCCATTATTGCAATATAAAATGGCTAAGTAACAAAGTATCAAACGTAATCATAGTCCCAAAAAACACATACAAAATCGAGTGTAGGGCAACACGGACCTTCGACAAAAGCGAAGGCAGGATCAGGTGCCATGGATGAGTAAGCATCCTCTGCTGACCGATCACACCCGCCGTGAGCCCGTAGTCGACACAAAATAAAGGGGGTTACCCATCGTCAAATCTAGTACGAAAATGACAGTCTAACAAAAGGTATGAAGCAATGACATTTTAAACGAGCTTGGCTTTAACTCCATATTTACATCCCAACTGCTCTTTCAAAAGATGAAGTTCTCCAAAAGTATTTTTCATCTTTAAACACATTTGATATCCCAGTCAATAGGATGAAATAACAGGTGTTACCATACCTACAGTGGGTTCAAAAATTTCACAAACTCTTATAAAGATACATTGCTGGATCAGATAAATGTTCCAACAAAGACCTTGCCTTTGCTCTTCACATAATATTGATAGCTATGAAGGAGATACTTCAGATGTATTGTGTAACAGCATATGCCAGAAATGGTGTAAATCAAATGCGGATTCTAAGAAAATTCTAAAGAACGTTTAGGAAATTTGAAATCCCAAAACTTCAAAATCATCAGTATTAAAACGTATTACTTCTCTACTCTTTACATGACGATTCCTCATGGTTAATCCAATAATAAACCTTTTGACATTAAAGAGTTCCTTCTTCAGCGAAAATGAAAAAAAAATATTATTGATATCTCGTAATCTGTCCTTTTAAAAAAAATATTTTGTCAAACTCCACTTTGATTCTCGCAAACACTCTGACGCTGGATGTTAAAAAGCAATGCTGGATATCCTCATGGATAATATATTTGTTTGTTTTTTTTTGGTGATTAGGTCTTCTAACAGTCATTGGAATTTCCATGGGCACGAATTCCGTTCCTTTGAAAGCTGACCTATTTTTACGAGGCACAATTTATTCAAAAGCTTTTTCATAGGAAGAAAACATATCTAGCTGTGACCCTTAATTCGATATATCGACGACGTTTTATCTATTGATATTAATCATTTTCACTCAAGATGAATATGTCAATTTGATAGAAACTAGAAATAAGAGACACCACAGAGACATCCATACCTGCTTCGTACTGGGATATTTTATTGAGCATAGACATTAACGGCTCTAATTCGTTGGCCTGATCAAGACAATGGACTCACGGCGGATGCCCATTTCCCTTTTGATCCATGTTTACCCAACATTGTTTTGCATTCTGTTTGATACTTACGAGATGGATTGGTGTTTGTTTTCTTCGCCTTATCATCAAATAATTAATTGATAAACGGAATGCTCCATTTACCTTATCAAAACAATGGGCTCAAGGCGGGTGTCATCGGCCAACAAAGGATGCTTATTCCTCCTAGGAACCTGATCCCACCTCAGGTGTGTCCAGGGGTCCGTGTTTGCCCAACTCTTGTTTTTGTATACTATTTGGGACTAATGAGATTGATCACTGTTCGTACGTTATTTTGCCTTTACATTGATACAAACTCTGACTAATTAATGATAACTAATAGAATTGATTTCCCCTAAATTTGTTTAATAAGCAATTTGAAAGTATTGAGATATGATAATCTTGTGGTAAAAATCATAATTTACGAATGTACTGAATTCACACCACACTCGCACAAAATAAAGTTCTTTTAATTCTTGTTTCGTGAGGATTGACAAATTTGAAAGGATGGGAAATGTAAAGCTTTCTTTTACAGCCCTGTGTTACGGATCCTGTAACGGTCGTGGTACTTGTGTAGCTCCAAATACGTGCACTTGCAGACGTGGATACACGGGTAATGCCTGTCAAACACGTAAGTAGTGGTTAATGAGTATAGCAGTGATCTAGGTTATTAACAAATCCAAGTAACCATTGGCCAGATTTTAAAAATTGGAACGTTAAAGTACATATCAGACAGAGATATATTGCCATAAAATCAAATATCACAGTGATGCCAAGGATTTGTTTTTTTCATTCCAAATGTTGCTTGTTACGTGCTGAGTTTCACACAGAACAAGCAACATTTGCACATGCTCACGTATACGTTTTCACCGGAGTCATTCAGAACATCAATCGGCCTTTTTCGCCAAGTCAAAAAGAACTGAATTGATGAAACATTATTTATCTATAAATATGACCTAAAAGGGTAGCACGTGACCGTACACATGGGGGAAAAGTCAGTTTGAGCATGCACAATTGCATATTTATTGGAATCAGCAAGGGATAAAGCTCTGTATGGTTTGTGAAAAGCGTTAGTGCATTAGTGCACCATGTCCTTACATGAAAACATATTCGCCTCAGCGACAATCAAAAAAGGAAGAAATATATTGAGGTAATCAGAAGCAGCATGTTTAATTAAAATGAGAGGCATGGGTACGTTTTAAGCTTAAACTTTTCATTTTTTTTATTTTTCATTCTTAAAGTGCCCCGGAAGTCATGGGTACATGGGTTATAATAATGGTAAATTTGGTTTGAAAATACCTTTAAAATAAATGAGGGTAAAAAAATATAACCGTGCGTGCGTTAAAATCCAAGATATTCCCCGTCAAAGTTGGCTATTTTTGGCACCTGCTCAAAACTAATCACTAAACTTCCGGTTTTACTATATTTAGCCGAAATAACCTGTGACGTCACAACACAGCTGTTTTGGAACAGAGTATTATGGCGAGTGCGAGCGATATTTCCGCTTCCTCAGACGAAATCGACCTTCACGTCGTTGTTTGGAGCTCTTCCTTTGAAGAATTTTCCTAAAGAACGAGGACGCATGGGATTTGTCGCCGTAAAGATTTGAGCCAGCAGCAACGGCATTCTGGTGAATCAAATGGGGAAAAATAACTGACTTGAAAACAACATCGCTTGAAAACACAGAGTGGTTAGGGCGCTGTGGAATTCATCGTCCGCAAAGTCACGGTCGAATTCTTCAATGCATTTCGTAGATTGTCAATTCATCCGACTTGGTTTCTGTGTATATAGGGAACAATCCGATTGGTGTATCTAATGTTTATGGCTAGCGGCGTAACCCTTAATCCACTATCCTGAGATACAGGTAAAATTAAGA
>CAJDSM010017817.1:3570-15813 GCA_903981925.1 Ostrea lurida
AATTTGGGACCAAAGGTCAAGCTCATGCACTGGGCATTAAAAAAATAGCAATATGGTTTCCATTTAAAATTCTTGAATGTTTAACAACACCCTTTGTGAGATTGAAATAATAATCCTGTGTATTTGAATATCTTCTTGTGTATGTGAATAGGAATAATATGGATATTTTGAAAGATGACAACATGCGAACAAAGAACTCCATATTTACTTAAAAATAGGGCACTGCAAAGCTGGTATATGATACACCCGCATATATTATGGACCCAGGGATTTAAATGTGTATAGGAAAAAAATCCATGGAATTTTTCATAACAAATCTAATTCAAAGTGTTACAACTTGTTTAAAAACAAGAGGCCCATGGGCCACATCGCTCACCTGAGTGATCTTGGCCCTCGCACTCTATATCAGGAAGCTTTAAGGTAAATGTTGTATTTTGGTCTTGAGAAGATTTTTAATATATATTCAAATGTAAAACTTTGATCCCCTATTGTGGCCCCACCATACCCCTAGGGTCATAATTTGTACAAACTTGAATTTCCACTATATCGGGAAGCTTTCAAATAAATTTCAGCTTTCCTGGTCAGTGGTTCTTGAGAAGAAGATTTTTAAAGATTTCCCCTATATAACCATGTCTAAAACTTTGATCCTTTATTTGGGCCCCATCATATCTCCGGGGGTCATGATTTGAACAAACTTGAATCTCCTCTATATCCGGAAGCTGTCATATAAATTTCAGCTTTCCTGGCCCAGTGGTTCGATTTCAGAAGAAGATTTTTAAAAGATTTTCCCCTGTGAATCATATGTAAAACTTTGATTCCCTATTGTGGCCCCATTGTACCCCAGGGGTCATGATTTTGAACAAACTGAATTCCTCTTTATACAGGATGATTGAATTGATTATTTTGTGTGTTTTTCGTCTTCCGTCAAGAATATTTCACTCATATTGAGACGTCACCCTTGCCGATGAAGGGCTGCAAATTTAGGACCTATGCTTAGCAGTCATAGGCTTTTAGCGGTGAGGTTCTTTTGCGTGCCACACATGCTGCGACACGGGACTTCCGTTTTTAAGGTCATATCCGAAAGACCCGTGATTCTCACTTCTAATGCCGAGCTCTTGGGGAAGGAGCAAATCACTACCTATTTTCACGTCTCAGGTTTGACATGGCCGAGTGCCGAGCACTGGGCATAAACGCACGACCTCCCGATCACGAGGCAGGAGCTCTACCACTGAGCCACCGCGACCAGTCTCTATATCAGGAAGCTTCCATATAAATTTTAGCTTTCCTGGTCCAGTGGTCTCGAGAAGAAGATTTTAAAGATTTTTCCTCTATAATCATATGTCAAACTATTGATCCCCTATTGGGGCCCATCGTACCCCGGGGGTCATGATTTGAACAAACTTGAATCTCCACTATATCAGGAAGGCTTCCATATGAATTTCAGCTTTTCTGGCCCGTTCGTTCGAGAAGAAGATTTTTAAATGGACACCACCCTATTTTTGCATTTTCGTGATTATCTCCCCTTTGATGAGGGCCTGGTCCTTCATTTTGAACAAAATTGAAGCCCCTTCACCCAAGGATGATGTGTACCAAGTTTGGTTGAATTGGCCCAGCGGTTCTTGAGAAGAAGTTGAAAATGTGAAAAATTTATGACGACAACGACGACAAAACAACGGACAAATTTTGATCAGAAAAGCTCACTTGAGCCTTCGGCTAGGTGAGCTAAAAAACCTGACACGTACAGATCTCCTCATAATATGCACATTGTACAAGTTTCATTAAATTTCCCAAAGAGTTTAGGAGGAGTTAAGGACAAAGTATTTCACATAGAAAAAGTTAAGTCAAGGGCCCCAAACTCTTTTAAACTAGAGGCCCAGGGCCACATTGCTCACCTGACACTGCTTCATTAAGAGCAGCAAGTAGCAACTTTAATCACCTATTGTGGCCCCACCCAACCCTCGGAGGGGGCATTACTTGAACAAACTTAAATCTACTCCATATCAGGAAGCTTTCAGGTAAATATCCACTCGTCTGGTTCAATGAAAAGATTTTAAAAGAATTTCCCTAGATATTTTGCATGTAAAATATTGATTCCTTATTGCCCCACCAATTACCCCCGAGGGTCATGATTTGAACAAACTTGAATCTCCACTATATCGGGAGCTTTCATATAAATTTCAGTTTTTCTGGCCCAGTGCTTCTTGAGAAGATTTTAAAAGATGTTCCCTATATAATTATGTGTAAAACTTTGATCCCCTATTGGGGCCCCATTGTACCCCTGGGGTCATGATTTGAACAAACTTGAATCTCCACTACCTGGTATATCAGGTAGCTTTCATATAAATTTCAGCTTTTCTGCCAGTGGTTCTTGAGAAGAAGATTTTTCCTATGTAATCATGTGTAAAACTTTGATCCCCCTATTGGGGCCCATCGTACCCCAGGGGTCATGATGGATTTCCACTATATCAGGAAGCTTTATATAAATTCCAGCTTTTTTTGGCCCGATGGTTATTGAGAAGATTTTTTTTAAACATTTTTCCCTATATATCTTATGTAAACTTTGATCCCATTTGTGGCCCACATCGTACCCCAGGGGGTCATAATTTGAACAATCTTGAATTCCCTATATCTCCACTATATCAGGAAGCTTTCATATGAATTTCGGCTTTTCTGGTCCAGTGGTTCTTGAAAAGATTTTTTAAATGACACCACCCTATTTTTGCATTTGTGATTATCTCCCCTGTCCTTCATTTGAACAAACTTGAATCCCCTTCACCAAGGATTTTTTGTACCTAGTTTGGTTGAATTTGGCCCTGTGGTTCTTGAGAAGAAGTCGAAAATGAAAAGTTAACAGACAGACGGACAGACACAGACAAAAGGTGATTAGAATACTGCTCACTTGAACCTTCGGTTCAGGTGAGCTAAAAACATTGGACAGCATTCTCCTTGTCATATGCACATCTCACATTGTGATCTTTCTTTGTACCAAGTTTCATCAAAATCCCTAAAAGGGTTTAGATGCAGTTGTGAAGTTCAAGGGCCCTTAGGCTAACTCTTTTAAAAAACAGGGCACCGCCAAACCGGTACATAATAATGTCGCCCGCATATATTATGGACCATCATCAGCATTCACCAAATAATATCCACATTGTAATATTTTTTTGTACCAAGTTGCATCAAAATCCCCCAAGGGTATAGGAGGAGTTGGGAAGACAAAGTATTTCACATAAAAATAATCCAAAGTCCAAGGGCCCTAACTCCTTTAAAAAAACACAGACAGCATTCCCCTTGCAATATGCACATTTCCACATACTATAGTGAACTTTCTTTGTACCAAGTTTCATAGAAATTCCCCAAAGGGTTCAGGAGGTGTTTTGAAGAAAAAGTATTTTGCATGGAAAATCCTACGTCCAAGGGCCCTAACTCCTTTAAAAAACAATGGACGGCACTTCCCTTGCAATATGCACATCTCCATATTGTGATCTTTCTTTGTACCAAGTTTCATCAAAATCCCTCCAAATCCGCTTTTTATGCAGGCGTATAAAAACATCAAACAGCATTCCCCTTACAATATGCACATCTCCGCATTGTGATCTTTCTTTGTACCAAGTTTCATCAAAATCCCCCAAAGGGATTAGGAGGAGTTGCGAAGACAAAGTATTTTGCATAGAAAAACCTAAGTCCAAGGGTCCTAACTCTTTTAAAAACATCGAACAGCATTCCCCTTACAATATGCACATCTCCACATTGTGATCTTTCTTTGTACCAAGTTTCTTCAAAATCCCCCCCAAGTGTTTAAGAGGAGTGGTGAAGACAAAGTGATATGGACAGACAGACGGACAACAACGGTATAGCATAAAACACCCGCTTTTTATGCGGGTGTATAAAAATGGGTATCAGGTCTAATCGTACCCTGACCGACTCGTACCCAAGTCTACTCATACCCTTAAATAGAATGAATTTGAATGCACACACGCGCAAAACAAACCCCCGAAATAAATTATTTAAAGCTAGGAATAATTTTCAAACAAAATAATAGTGTGTAATGTAACAATTGTATATAGCCGCTAATATAAAACAAAAAAAAATAAAAAATAGTTAATAACATGTTATACCCTAATATAAAACTATTCAAAATTTCAAAGTTATTTTGAAATTATTTATATATCATATGTGATGGTGACCTCTTAAAATTTGCTTACCAGGCCTATCTATCCCCAGGTTACGACTTGACTTCTAGCCCTCAAAAGCATGATTCAGATTCTTGGTACGAGTTGGTCAGGGTACGGATAGACTTGGGTACGAGTTGTCAGGGTACGAGTAACTTGGGTACAGTCTCCAGGTACAGTAGACTTGGTACGAGTCGGTCAGGGTACGTGTAACTTGGTACGAGTTGGTCAGGGTACGAGTAACTTGGTACGAGTTGGTCAGGGTACGAGTCGGTCATGGTACGAGTTGACTAGAACTAACAAGAGCCACAGGCCTTATAACGTCACCTGAGTATCATAGCCCACACAGGGAGTCTCATATTTGCATTTTCTTAATCTCAATATTATTTTATTCACATTTTTAATATCTTTCAATATATGCATATGATTCTATTCATATACACAAAAAAGCTTATCATTTCAGTCTCCACACATTGTTCAGAATTTTAAATGAAAACCATAATTGCTACTTTAATTCCAGTAGGCTTGACTTTACCTTTGACCCAAAATTTAATAGAGAACATCTTCGCCTCATGAGTAGTTATAGTAATGACTATATGTACCTAGTAAAAATATATGCTCTGGAACCCGGAAACCATATTGCTACTTTGATATCCAGTGCACTTTGACCTTTGACCTTTTGACCCCAAAATTCAAAAATATATCTGTCCAATGATATCCATATGTATGATATATACTCTAGGCAGAAGGATAATGCTCTTGAGCCCAGACACAATAACGCTACTTCGATGTCCAGTGTGCTTGACCTTTGCCCTTTTGACCCCAAATTCTAATAGGAAACACCTTTGTCCATGGTAGCTATATAGACCATATGATGTATGGGTACTCTAGGTTGGGAACTTGGCAAAACACTAAAAGTTGAGAACCATTCTGTTCTACAACGGATGGACAGACAACCTGATTCCAGTAACACCCCCTCCCCCTAACTTATTGCAGGGTGGTATAATTAGATAAAAGCTCCTGCTCCTTCCAAATATTCATTTACTTTCACTAATACAATAGCATTGAAAAAGATGCTTTTTCAAAATGTTTTACATATAACACTAATACCAATTTGCCACCCCTCCCCTCCCCGTCAAAACCCTACCCCGGGATCACAAAATCAAAAATTTTGTAAGCGCCTCGCTTCTACATCACTATGCATTTGGTTCTCTCAAACATGTGCGGTTTAAAGAAAGATATTTTGGAAAATGGGTCATTTTGGGCATTTTTGCCCCCCAAGCACCAGAGAGTTGCAAATGACCTATCAATTTACATATAGTCCCCTTTTCCCAAAGAGCTTCAATACTATCATTGAAAGAATTGGGGATAAGGTTTTATCAAAAGAAGGGATTATAAATGTCAATTCTTCTAACCATTTACATCCAATTGACCATTTTTGCCCCACCCTAATCAAAACCCCATACCCTATATCATGAAAATTTACAATTTTGATAAAATGCTTCTCCTAGTCAATTAAAAAATCCACTTTAGTTTCACTATTAATTATCAATCAGCATTTAAAGAAAGATCTTTTCAAAGTCTTTATCATATAAACACTATTTACCAATTTTCCCCACCCTGATGTCAAACCCCTACCCAGGGATCACAAATTTACTAATTTTTTTAATAGGCCTTCCTTCCTTCTACCATCACTCATGCATTGTCTCTAAACATGTCAGTTGTTAAGATTTTGAAAATTGTCTCATCTTGACAGATCGCCACCCCCAAGTCACAGAGACTAAATTTTACTAATTATGTTCCCCTATTCCCAAAGACTTCAACAAATTTTAAAAGAATTCGACTCGTATTTATCAAGAAGTTAAAATGTTCAATGTGTAACGATGACGACTTGCCGCACACGACAAAACCAATTCCAATAAATCACCTACTTATCTCAGACCTAATAAATGCAAAATAGACTCCCTTAAGTGCTATATACTCAGGTGAACATTCCTTTGTTCCCATATTATGCAATACCAAAATTCATCGTTTAATGAATTTCCTTTTTCATCGCCAGGGGCAAATGGGATGGGAAAATGACAAACAAAATCCTGGTACTCCGCGCATTGCGTCATGTGCAACAAGCTTAAGAATATATATCTCAACCATTTTATAGATATTTGGACAAAACAAAAAATGAAATTTATTCATCTGAATACTCAATGCATCTTGATATATGTGCAGCAGGGATATATAAGGTTTTGGAATCAGGACTTCAATTGTTTTAAATATATTTCAACATTTATGAAATACTTGAAATATGGTTCTTAATGACCCTAGGGTAATTGCCCAACAGAATACTCCATGGATCTTGACATGCGGCAAGGCTGTATTTGGTAGGGTATGGTACATAGTAACTATTGTGGTTTCTTATGGCAGTATTTAGTTTCTACTTGTTCCAATATCAGAATAATAATTGAATATGATAATGTGCCTTGTGTTGGTTTTAGATCCTAAAACCTACACATTCCTTGTTGAAGTAAACATTTATCTGTATATAACAATATATTACCTCCTGTTATATATTTGTAATATTATCATTGGTTTACACTGATCATGTGAAGACCATGTATATTTCATACATAGTCAGTAAGAGCCATTAGTCTTTATACATGGTTAATAGATGTGTTATTTTACTTCTCAGATTCACTTTGGTTTCAAAGCATCAAACTGCTCAGATAAATACTTAAAACTCAGGTCAAAGAAATGATCGAATTCCTAACTGTTTTAAAAAAAAACTCATGTGGACATTGAACTCAAATACACTATGTAAAGTACCAAGCTAACCAAGTTTCTGACATCTCGTGTGTGTGACATCATAGTTGCTTCAGGCCAAAGTGTATCATGTACATGATTCATCAAAATGCAAGTTTTATACATTATGCTGTTTAGAAAAAGGCAGTTGGTATTAAAGATATATTCATTACATGGTTTGTAGTTGACCTAATATGGTTTATCATGATCAATAAATTCTATATGGAATTTAATGACCATGTATAAACCATATTAGGTCAATTACAAATCATGTATCAAACTAATAATATCAGTATATGTACATCTATATCAGTACATGTAAATGCTTTTATGTCAAGATGAACAACCACTAATCTATGTAACAGTGTCCTTAAAATAACAAGTGAAAAAAAAAACACCTAAAGTTTATTACAAACAAAACATGGATAAATGCTAAAATTACATCTTATAAACACCTCCAGCAGATGCTAATTCTTAATCAGTATAAAAAGATGTCTGTCAGTTTCTGAATAAAAATAATATCTCCAACACACATGCATACAGGGCCATTATAGCATGTTTCCAATCATTGGAAGAAGCATTCCTTGTCTAAAATACACATACACTTTTCACTGTCATATTATAAAGATTGGAATTATAATAAATACATTGTACAAATAGAATTTTTAGTGGGGATTTCATTTTCGCATTAATAGCAAAAGTGTGATAAATTTGAATATCGCTGACAATTTATTTCGTATCTTACATTATGGTTATCATTCTTGGAATTATTAAGTCGCTAAAATTAGCTCTCGCTGAATTTTATGGGCAAAATCATTTCAAATGTCTCTGACACTAAAATTTCTACTTGCACAGTGAAATAAACATTTTTGGCTGTTTCATTGTCATGATACAAATACATTTAATCAGCGCTATTAATTAATAAATACAATACAGTCACACAATGCTGTCATGTCTCAGAAGCCACATGACAGTCACATGATTATGTCCAGTCTGAGTCCTTGGGTTTGATATACTTTGATGTTACATGATCTTCCATTTGAAAGTCAATGTGGCTCTCCCTATAAAAGTAAAGGTTTATATGGTTATGGAATATTTGTGATTATTTGGCTGATCACTTTTATTTATAAGCAGCAGATTATCGGGACTCTTACTTCCAGCAGCGGTTGCAATAAAGGTCAAGGTCACAGCCATGGCATCTGATTGTGGCATCCTCTGTACAAATACTGCAGTACGGGAGTTCATCATCATCAGCCTCCTCCTAGAAAATTAATTAATTACACACATGTACTGTAAAAATGTGAAAAATTCTCTCTTCCAACAACACATGCACAATAAACATGTGAAACTTTCTCTCTCCCAACAACACAATGTACAAGTACCACTAAAATGTGGAAAACTTTCTCTTCTCCCAACAACACATGTACCATAAAACATGTGTAAATTTTCTCTCCCCAACAAACTTTAAAAGAAATATAAACAAAATATAATTTGTGTTTATTAGAAACAAATGTCTCCCCTCCTTCCAAAATTGGAAGTGCTCCAAATCACTACCACCACCCCCTAATCCCCCTTTATATACTGTATGGTGTGGAGGAGAAAGCACAAGCAAGAACATAGACATTATAAATGGTACTTTGTACTTGCATGTAAATGAAAAAAAGCTACAAAACACTCTTTATCCACTGTAAATTTTAGGAAAATATTAGATCCCTGGTCAGAACAATATGATCATCATTAAATTATAATTAAGTATTGTACAGATTTTCAAGGCTATCTGATGTCAGAGCAATAAAGGAAAAGTGTTCACAAGTTATTTTACATCCTCTACCCCTCTTATACCCGCAGGAAAAATAACTTTCAGGATAACAATTGGATCCTCCTGTCCTAATAATATGCACAAATGACTACACATTTAATGTACAAAGTTTCAAGTCTATTTGATAAGCCATGTAAGATAAGTGTTCACAAGCTATTTTACATCTACACCCCTCATAGATCCACCAAAACTTGTAGGAAAATATTCGGATTCTCCTATCCTGACAATAATGGCAACGAAGCATTGTACAAAGTTCAAGTCTATCTGATAAGCTGTATAGGTTCACAAGGTATTTTACATCCTCCACCCCTCTTAGATCCACCATAACTTGTGTAGCGATCTACATGAGCAAATCTTTAATCAGATTTCAAGATTTTATGACAGACAGATGGACAGAAAGTACAAGAGGCCTGGGGCCACATCGCTCACCTGATGACCTTGGCCCTCGCACTCTATATCAGGAAGCTTTAAGGTAAATGTTGTATTATTTAAATGTAAAACTTGATCTCCTATTGTGGCCCCCATACCCTAGGGTATGAATTTGTTACAACTTCGAATGCCACTCACTATCGGGAAGCACTTTCAAATAAATTTCAGCTTCCTGGTCCAGTGGTTTCTTGATAAGAAGATTTTTAAAATTCCTAGAATAATATGTGAACTATTGATCCCACATTGGGGCCCCACCTGTATCTCCGGCGGTCATGATTTAAACAAACTGTGAATCTCCTCTATATATGAAGCTTCATATAAATTTCAGATTTCCTGGCACAGTGGTTCTTCAAGAAGAAGATTTTTAAAGATTATTCCCGGTGAATGATAGTAAAACTTTGATTCCCTATTGTGGCCCCATTGTACCCCGGGGTCATGATCTTGAACAAACTTGAATTTCCTCCTATATCAGGAATCTCACATATAAAATTTCGCGTTTCCTGGTCCATGTTCTGAGAAGAAGATTTTAAAAGTATTTTTTTCCTATATGATCACTATGTAAAAACTTTGATCCCTAATTGTGGCCCAATATCCTGGGGTCATGATTGTGAACAAAATTTGAATCTCCACTATACCAGGAAAGCTTCCATAAAAGTCCAGCTTGTCCTGGCCGTGTGTCTGAGAAAGAAAGATTCAAAGATTTTCCCTTTACTAATCATATGTCAAACTTGATCCCTTATGTGGCCCCATCGTACCCACCGAGGGTTCAGTGATTTGAACAAACATTGGAATCTCTCCTATATCAGGATACGCTTCCAAAATTCAAGATTTACACTTGTCCTGCAAGTGGTTCTTGGAAGAAGATTTTAAGATTTTCCTATATAAGTCATAGTGTAAACTTTGATACCCTAGTGTGGCCCCATCGTTACCCCCGAGGTCAGTGATTTGAACAAACTTGAATCTCCTCTTCACAGAAGCTTTCCATATAAATTTCAGCTTTTCCGGCCTAGTGGTTCTTGGAAGAAGATTTTTAAAGATTTCCCTATATAATCATATGTAAAACTTTGATACCCTTAATTGTGGCACCATGTACCCCGAGGTTCATGATTTGAACAAACTTGATCTCCTCTAGTATCAGGAAACATTCCATATAAATTTTCAGCTTTTCTGTCCACAATATTACCTGTTCTTGTTTTGGGTATTCTCGAGCTTTTGCTGCACACTAATAGTTACCTGTTTTGTTTTGGGTTTTCGAGCTTTGCTGCCATAATATTACCTGTCTGTTGGGGTTTTCCGAGCTTTGCTGCCACTAATATTACCTTCTTGTTTGGTTTTCCGCTTGCTGACAATTCCTTTTTGTTTGGGTTTTCGAGCTTGCTGCCACTAATCATTACCTGTTCTTGTTTTGGGGTTTTCGTGAGCTTTCTGCCACTAATATTAACCGGTTGTTGTTTTGGGTTTTCCGAGGCTTGCTGCCACTTAATATTACCTGTTCTGTGTTTGAGAGTTTTCGAGCTTGTTGCCACTAATATTACCTGTTCTTGTTTTGTGGGTTTTTCGGCAGCTTTTGCTCCACTAATATTACCTGTTCTTGTTTCTGGGGGGGTTTCTGAGCTTGCCTCTTAGTTGTTCGTTGCCGACTCTCATAATATACCTGTCTTGTTTTGGGTCTTTTCTGAGCTTTTGCCACTAATATTACCTGTTCTTGTTCTTTGGGGTTTTCCGGCTCTGCCACTAATATGTACCTCTGTTCTCTTGTTTTGGGGTTTTTCTGAGCTTTGCTGCCACTTAAATTACCATGTTTGCTTTTTGGGGTTTTCCGAGCTTGTTGCCGACTAATATTACCCTTTCTTGTTTGGGTTTTCTGAGCTTGCTGCCAACTAATATTACGTTCTTGTTTGTGGTTTTTCCGAGCTTTGGTTGCCACTAATATTACCATGTTTTGTTTGGTTTTTACTGAGCTTTGCGGGCCACAATATTTACTTGGTCTTTTTTGGTTTCAAGCTTATTGCTGCCTAATTATTACCGTTCTTGTTTTGGGGTTTTCCGAGCTTTGCTGTTACTAATTTTAGTTGAGATTCCATCTTTGGCTGCTGCCTCATCCAGCTTGTCCTCCTCTACTATCTATAAGAACAGACAAGGGAGCTGCATCAGTCATAGCAGAATATACTTTAATAGGACATTATCAGGCCATTGCTTTCTAAGAAATATAATCACAAATTATACTTAATCTGGAGAACTATTTGAGCATACTTCAGTGTAAATTTACTTATTTGCATGTAGGTCCATGAGCACATCTTCCTTTTGAAAATTCACAAGCACTCTGAAGGTCAGCGTGCAAATAAAAATTACTCTGTTTCCTTTATACCTGTTTAATGAGGTCACTAGCAAGTTGCTCCTCATTATCAGTGTCCGAATTTTCAGGTTGATTTTCCGGATCATCAGTTCTTGAACCATCACCTGAAGATAAAAGGTCAAGGTCAGCCATGACAGAATTATGTCAAAGGAATAGGTTCATACAGGGCTGTATTTAGTCTTGTAAAATCAAAAGTAGGTCACTTTCACTTTTCGGTATCCCTAATATTTGAAACTGAATCATGATTAAAGATCTAATAATTCAAAACTTATGTAAATCATACATTATAATCTCACAATATAGTGCACATTAACACATGTTTTGGAAAATGTTTATAAACAAGAAATGTTTTACAAACATAGCTCCCATGTGGAAGATTGGAATGGCTGTAGTGATAATGCAAAATATGGTCAAGGGCAACCATATACTAAGGTGAAGGGTCCCAATGTGACATTACCTTTGAAATCCATAAAACAACTGTGTTGTAAATACAAAATGTATGAAGTCCACAATTTATATTTATGCTTAAAATTACAAACAAATGGGCATTGAACTTAATTTGTTGATTACCAATTTGAAAATCTGCTACATGTATATTGTAGTTAGGATTTCTAACAAAATCTCTTATTTCTTGTAACACAAATCAGAAAACTGATAGATCCAAACTTTGCTAC
>CAJDSM010017820.1:0-10898 GCA_903981925.1 Ostrea lurida
TTGCGATATTCAGCATTGTTAGATGGGACGTGCAATGAGTATTGAGTCTGAAATGACAACTGCTGAAGAAAGAACATCTCTGCTTGTCACCTTACGAGGTTTCGATATCGAGAAAAAGTTCTGCATCCTTATGTGATCCGCTTTCATTCGTACATTAGGCAAAACCACTAGCCAATCAGGATGACAACACATGGCAACAAACTTCGTGTGCTGGTGATGACTTCCTTTGGATTGGACCACCGTTTTCCAACAACCAATGCAATACATCTAGAATAGGATGAAGGGCTGCTTTCGTCAGAGTACGAATAGTCTAGAAAAGCTGTGTCTTATTTGTTTGTTTTACATCCCGTCGAGAATTTGTCACTCATATCGAGACGTCACCAGTACTGTTGTAGGTGAATTACCACAAAAGACATATGCTTAGCTATCAAGGCCGTATCAGTGAGAGTTCGTAGGCGTGCTAACGCCTGCAGTCACACGGGAACTCCGTTTATTTCAAGGTCATATTCTCGCTTCTAAATGCCGAGCATTTGGTGAAGGAGCAATCAGTACCTATTTTCACGTCTTAAGTTTGATGCGGGCAGACTTGGACAGAACATTCCACCAGTTGTTCAAGTAATATATCTTTAGGAATGTAAATGTTGGACACACCAAATGATTTTCAAACACGAGCAATCACATCAACATTTGTTGAAGATTTTACTTTTTGGATACCAAAGATTTTTTCTCAGTAGATATTTAAAGGCACAAATAAAGCATAAGTTGAAAGGACAATTACAGCCATACGGGTCCAGAGGGCAAAGACACTGAAACAGCCGCATTTGCATCTACGTGGAAGAACAACATTGCACAGCATCATAAGCATGTGTAGTTGATTCTAGCGGGGCCAAAGTGGGAGAAGAACCCAAAGGCTAGAGTATGACAAATAAAGTCTGCCTGGGATTTTAATGAATTTTATTCCTTTCTCAATAATCCTTTAAATTTTTTTGGTTAACATCGGAAATTCTTATGGGTTTTTTCCTACGTAAAATAAACAATTTTTCGACAATGAGCTCTATTATTACAAGGTTTAGGAAGAACTCGTTGAGTTCAGCGAACCAGGTCTAGCCTACAGTAATATCTTTCGTGCGGTAAAAGTAGACAATCTCTATAATCAGAACGAGATGGTGAAGATGACTACAACTACGAAGCGTGATATCGTATGGTTTGTAATGGATGTATCCGCCGCCTTATTATAATCCCGTATATGCATGTGTTGTCAATACCAAAATGGCGATAAGGCGTAACATGGTGAGCGTATATATTCAATGGTCCCAAAAATTTAAAATCGGTGATATTGTAGCGGCAAACACGGCTCCGAAAAAGCGAAGAAGGAATAGTGTCATGAGAGAAGTTAAACGATCTCGGTGACCCGGTCACCGCCTGAGCCCGAACACAGTGGTCGTCAAAACAATAAGGTGCCAGGGTTTACCGTCGCGTCAAATATAGTTACGAAATGGACAGTTCTTCAAGGTAATGAAACCAATAGGCACTGATGACCCGAGTGATAAATCTTGTACATCGCAAACAAGGTATATATGCAGCGGAACCTGTTAGAATTGGGACTGATGAATTTAACTGGAAATTCTTTTATAAGCCGTTGAACTAAACTTGGCCGTAGTTAGTTGGCACGCTTTTAAAAAGTCCTCATCGAACTTGGCATTGTTTCTTTAGCGTATCGATCAACTGAGAGACGATAACACATAACGCAGGCTTGTGGTTACATTACTACATGAAAAAGGATCAGTGGACGGAGGGCAAAGTATAGCGTCTAGGAGAAGACTTCATAACTTGCCATAGCATAGATATCGTAACTTATCATTTTTAAAAGAGTGATGCTTTAGAGTTACAGATATATGGTTTTGTCTTTCATGATCTTCGATGCTAGAGCTTGTTTCTTGCATCATGTAATATAAATGAGGCAGGTACTTGTCAAAATTATTCATATTACAGTTTCAACAGTCTCGATGACAGTCAGCATTTTGAACATCCCATGGTCGCAATAATCATCTAATTTGAACATACAAGCTATCACTGGATATAATGTTGTTTGGTGTGTTTCCTGCTAATTGTTAAGAGGTGAAATCTGGTGCTAGGGGGAGTAGGTACCCCCTGTCGATTACCCAGCAGTCAAAACTTCTACCGAGAGGCCTACTTGCTAGACATTGCTTTGCATGTAGTTTTTTCTTAAAGGGGCATGGGCACGTTCTGAGCTAAAAATGTTCAAATTTTAGATTTCCATTTTTAATGTTTACAATGCTCACTTAGGGTATTTTTAATGGTCTGCAAAAATTCGAACGTCATTTGTTGAGGTACAGGTGAGATACAGCACTTACAGTTCATCCGCTATGTAAACAAAAGCTTGAGTCCGTGTTTTTGTTTACCTACATTGAATATGCTAGTATACGTTCCGTTTAAAGCAGATTTTTTTTATATTACAAGTTCATTCTGAACACAATCAAACAGTTCCTAGTGATTTTCATCATCTCATTTTGTTTAAAATATGGTATCTTTCTGTGAAGCAATCTTCTATGTAAACAAAAACAAGGCGTGAGCCTTGTTTACATTGTGAAGAAATTGTAAGTGCTGTATCTCTCTTTAACTCTCAACAAATGACAGTTCAAATTTTTGCTAACCATTAGAAAATACCCTAAGTGAGCATTGTAAACATTAGAAATATTAATCTAAAATTTGAACATTTTCAGCTCATAACGTGTCCATGCCCCTTTAAAGATGTGTAGATTTTGAAAATGGTCAATATTTTGCGGGTTTTNCTCAAAACGTGTCCATGCCCCTTTAAAGATGTGCAGATTTTGAAAATGGTCAATATTTTGCGGTTTTTTGCTCCGTCTTTATAGCCACGAAGATGCATGATTCTTGAAATTTACAATTCATGGCACCTAATCCCATAGATTCTTAATACCAAATTTAAAAATTGCAATTGTAGTCACAAAGGAGTTAACGATATATAGAACGATGATGGACGCTGACCAATTGCAATAGGTGATCTGAGTTTATTCAGGTGACCTAAAATTGTCATATATTGCATTAGTTGTGATTGTGTGAAATTCGTGCTTTACACCTAAAATTAAACTGATTTTTTAAAGGTTCAACAGCATTATCACTGGAAGATTATTCGATCGACTGTCCTAATCAAATGGTAAACAATTCCAAACAAATTATTCAAACTGGATTGTCACAGGTTCATTTGGTTCTATCGACAATGTCCTCATCAGATGAAGGCGGTCTGCGATTTAGATTCATGGCTGTGGAAATCAATAAAGGTTGAGATTGATTGATTATTTAATGATTTACGCCGTTTTGGCAATATTTCAGCCATTTCACGGCGGGTAAAGATCTTCATTGTTAATGATTATAATAAAATATGTGCCTAAAAATAAATTACGGTGAAGTATAGACAACTGATAACAATGATGTATTTATGTAAACATATTCACAAAATCAAGAAAAAAAAATTTCACATTTCTTCTCTGATGTGAAGGTCAATGGATTGAACTTCCTGATAATGAATAGTAGCCATTTTATGAATGAAATATTTTCATACAGGCACAACATGTGAAAGTGGTGGAACAAGACTGTTGGCAAGCAGAACACCTAACTTCATCACCTCTCCCGGATTTCCATCTCAGTATCAAAAGTAAATGTTTGAGTTTCAATTGTGAAAATTTTCTTTGACAAAATTCATCGGAAACTCTGTGATAATTACCGTCCATCAAGTTTTAGTGTTACTTTGGCATATCTTCTTGTTTAAAGTTTTTAGGCATATTGAATATACAGCTTGAGAGTCTATACTTAGAGTGATCGTGTCAAAAACGCGTTGCAACGGTCGATTTATAGAGAGGAACGATCGGAAGTTACGCCAAATGGTAACAGTAACGAGGATAAGTTGAAAGGTTGGGTTTCCGACGATGAAATAAGCAATTTTTCCAATTTTGCAATTTCAAACGTCTTTCTTCATTTAAGATATTTGAAATGTACTTGGTTGGTGGAGCCTGCTGTCCCGATGGAGAACACGTATTTAGTGCTTGAGTTCCGATCGCAGTTCTTAGAGCAAAGATCAGCATCCAAAGGCGACTGTTATGATTATGTTAAGATAGATGGACTAGGTGGTGGTTTGTATAAGGATTTGTATTTATAAGAAAATGAAATAATTTCATTCCTGTGGTTTTATATCTGATTGTCGACTTTCAATATGCTTTAATAATGAAATAATTCATGTAAAGAGCGTTACAAAATCCAGCTTAACAGCTTTATAAAACTTGCGCCAACGGCTTCACATAGCTCACTTATACAGCTTTATAACTCCTAAATAAAGAACTTTTCAGAACGCATACAAACAGATGTACAGACTCTCACAAACAGCTATACATACATATTGTAACTCATAAAAACAGTAGTCTACAGCAATACAAACACACAAAGTGAGAGTAAAGCAGCTACGAAACTAATATACACATATTGTCCAATGACACATAATACATGTATGATTTTATTATTATGGGGTTTTTTTTTTGGGGGGGGGGTTACATGTATTTGTATGAACCTTAGTATCTTTACGTATTTTCTTCAGAATATTGTGAAGAAGACGAAGAAAACATTTTGCAGACCCATTCCCGTATACTAATAGATAAAACGTCTGTGTCAGTGAGTTTCGTTACAGACCATAGCATTCAAGAAAGTGGATTTGTCCTGGCTTTTTATGTAAAAGGTCAGTTATTGTCGTTTGCTTTAGATTACATGTGTATGGGTACCTGTATATATCACTTTGCAATGTAAAACAAATGGATATTTAGAAAGCAATCGGTTGGGACCCTGCTGTGCTCAACATAAGGGATGTAATTCAAATCTTTAATGTCGCTCATTTTGCATTTTTTCATTTTAACGAGATCAAGGAACGTGTTCGACGTAAAAATGTTTAGATTTTCATTTTTAATTGTTTACAATGCTCACTTAGGGTATTTCTAATGGTCAGCAAAAATTTTGAACGTCATTTGTTGAGTTACAAATGAGATACGACACTTACAATTCTTCGCTATTGTAAACAGGGGTTCGAACCATGTTTTTTGCTTCATATATTGAATATGCTAGTATACGTTCCGTTTAAAGCAGATTTTTTCAAATTAAAAAGTTCATTCTGAACACAATTAATGGTTTCTAGTGTTTCTCACATCTCATTTTGTTTAAACATGGAATTTTCTGTGGAAGCAATCCTTATGTAAATAAAAAAAAACAAGACTCGAGCCTTGTTTACATAGCAAAGAATTGTAAGTGCTGTATCTCACTTGAAACTCAACAAATGAGTTCAATAGTTTTGCTTGACCATTAGAAATACCATAAGTTAGCATTGTAATTATCTAAAGTTTCATTCTTTTAAAGAGTTCCTGAAACCCTTAAGGAGCAGCGATTCTGTGGTAGGAGAAGGACAGTCCTTATGGATTCAGTCAGAGACAAAGAATAGTTCTCTCTCCAGCGTACAATGGTTTTGCAATGGTATTTCAAAAAACGGTCCTTCATCGAGACTTACGATGAAATCTTTTACATTTGGCAATGGTACAGTGTTCCATGTGCTAAACATATCAAGGGCTCTACAACGGGATGAAGGTAATATTAGCATATCTGGTTATAGTGTGGGATTTTCATGCACGAAGCATTTTTATTTGAAATTTATAATTGAATTTCTAGGAATTTGGACAGTAAAAATATTCGATGGTTTAACAACAGGAGAAAGTAGTATCAGCATAAAAGGTAGGAGCAAAAAAGGATGTACATTTTACAAGGAACAGGTCACTATCTGGCTTGTTCTCAAACTGTCATTTTATAGTAATGTGTGTTTCCAATTATCTTTTTCTATTGAAACGATCTGTTTTCTAAAAATCGGTTGAATAGACGAATGGAAGAAAGCATACGAAGTTCATATCCATGATTATCGGCTGTGGTAGTAATTATCATGGTAAAACTTAATTTTATTCCATAACTAACTCTTTATTTAGTTCTTCCAAAGCCAGTCCTACGGATGGAACCAAAATACGATTTTTCGATTTTGAGCGATGATAACATAAATATCCAATGTAGTGTTATAAATCCTGAATCCATCATCAGTGGGACAAACGGAAGTTTCATTTGGCAGAAGCATGGGAAGGAAATTGTATCCGGTATTGTTTAAAAATGTCCTTTATAAAGGGATATGAAAAAAAATCATGTGTTGTTTAAAACAATCAGTTAATAAAGAATATGACAAAAAATCTTTTATATGTTTTCTCTTACTTTGCTTCGTAAACAAGCTCGATCTTTCTCGGTTTTAGTGTAATTATTTGAATTTACTAGAGACATTACTTTGTATTATCACCACTGCAAGAGTGCTCATTATACACAAAGAAATTAAGTTATGTTTAACAATTATACTAAATACATACACTATGTATCCCGATTCTTCATTTTGTAGGTCCTGGTTTCAACATAAGTAATACAAACACAATGACGATTCTGACCAAGCAATCAGCAAAAACAGAGGATTCAGGGACTTATTCGTGTTCACTCTCTGGTTACCACAACCCTGTTCTCGTTTCTATTAATGTCACTGTCGCTAAACCAGGTAGTTTTGTAATGTTCAAAAGGAACTCAGTTGATCATAGTTTTGTATTCTAGTGCACAATATTGCAATACACTTTACTTTGTCCAAAGATATCTTCGATATTTTTCTCACAGGGCAAAAGAGATGTCCGAGCCAGAAATTAGATGGGATAACATGGAATGCAACGATAATGGGAAGAAACAAAAAGATCTCTTGTCCCAAAAATCAAAAAGGTGTTCACTGCTCTATTCATGCATTACCATTATTGCATAAGGCATATTTAGCAATATTCGGATCGAAATTCCATTGTCAAAATGTTATTGTGATGCGTATGTATACATACATTACAGAAAGAGAGAGAGAGGAGAGAGAGAGAGAGAGAGGAGAGAGAGAGAGAGATGAGAGAGAGAGAGAGAGAGAGAGAGAGAGAGGTGCGTGCATGTATATGTTAGGATAGATGACCGTTTTAGTACTTTAATTACCATAATGAAAATTCTGATTTCAATAGGATTTTTTGCATGCATGAACATATCCACAATTGCTAATCAATTGAAAGCTTACCGCTTTAAGAAGCGTTGAAGAAAGCTTCATTAGTACAATTCACAAGGTTCGGGGAATCCCATGCGCCTTGTAAATCACAGTATCTTGTCGCAGTACCTATTGAAATCAGAATTTTCATTATGGAATTAAAGTACTAAAACGGTCAATCTATCCTAACATATACATGCACGCACCTCTCTCTCTCCTCTCTCTCTCTCTCTCTCTCTCTCTCTCTCTCTCTCTCTCTCTCTCTCTCTCTCTCTCTCTCTCTTTCTGTAATGTAATGTATAACATACGCATCACAATAACATTTTGACAATGGAATTTCGATCCGAATTCGCTAAATATGCTTATGCAATAATGGTAATGCATGAATAGAGCAGTGAACACCTTTTTGATTTTGGGACAAGAGCTCTTTTTGTTTCTTCCCATTATCGTTGCATTCCATGTTATCCCATCTAATTTCTGGCTCGGAACATCTCTTTTGCCCTGTGGAGAAAAATATCGAAGATATCTTTGACAAAGTAAAGTGTATTGCAATATTGTGCACTAAATACAAAACTATGAATCAACTGAGTTCCTTTTTGAAACATTACAAAACTACCTGGTTTAGCGACAGTGACATTAATAGAACGAGAACAGGGTTGTGGTAACCAGAGAGTGAGCACGAATAAGTCCCTGAATCCTCTGTTTTGCTGATTGCTTGGTCAGAATCGTCATTGTGTTTGTATTACTTATGTTGAAACCAGGACCTACAAAATGAAGAATCGGGATACATAGTGTATGTATTTAGTATAATTGTTAAACATAACTTAATTTCTTTGTGTATAATGAGCACTCTTGCAGTGGTGATAATACAAAAGTAATGTCTCTAGTAAATTCAAATAATTACACTAAAACCGAGAAAAGATCGAAGCTTGTTTTACGAAGCAAAGTAAGAGAAAACATATTAAAAGATTTTTGTCATATTCTTTATTAACTGATTGTTTTAAACAACACATGATTTTTTTCATATCCCTTTATAAAGGACATTTTTAAACAATACCGGATACAATTTCCTTCCCATGCTTCTGCCAAATGAAACTTCCGTTTGTCCCACCGATGATGGATTCAGGATTTATAACACTAACATTGGATATTATGTTATCATCGCTCAAAATCGAAAAAATCGTATTTTGGTTCCATCCGTAGGACTGGCTTTGGAAGAACTAAATAAAGAGTTAGTTATGGAATAAAATTAAGTTTTACCATGATAAATTAACTACCACAGCCGATAATCATGGATATGAACTTGTATGCTTTCTTCCATTCGTCTATTCAACCGATTTTAGAAAACAGATCGTTTCAATAGAAAAAATAATTGGAAACACACATTACTATAAAATGACAGTTTGAGAACAAGCCAGATAGTGACCTGTTCCTTGTAAGATGTACATCCTTTTTTGCTCCTACCTTTTATGCTGATACTACTTTCTCCTGTTGTTAAACCATCGAATATTTTTACTGTCCAAATTCCTAGAAATTCAATTATAAATTCAAATAAAAATGCTTCAGTGCATGAAAATCCCACACTATAACCAGATATGCTAATACTACCTTCATCCCGTTTGTAGAGCCCTTGATATGTTTAGCACATGGAACCTGTACCATTGCCAAATGTAAAAGATTTCATCGTAAGTCTCGATGAAGGACCGTTTTTTGAAATACCATTGCAAAACATTTACGCTGGAGAGAGAACTATTTTTTGTCTCTGACTGAATCCATAAGGACTGTCCTTCTCCTACCCACAGAATCGCTGCTCCTTAAGGGTTCAGGAACTCTTTAAAAGAATGAAACTTTAGATAATTACAATGCTAACTTATGGTATTTCTAATGGTCAGCAAAACTTTGAACTCATTTGTTGAGTTTCAAGTGAGAATACAGCACTTACAATTCTTTGCTATGTAAACAAGGCTCGAGTCTTGTTTTTTTTTTTATTTACATAAGGATTGCTTCCACAGAAAATTACCATGTTTAAAACAAAATGAGATGTGAGAAACACTAGAAACCATTTATTGTGTTCAGAATGAACTTTTTAATTTGAAAAAAGTCTGCTTTAAACGGAACGTATACTAGCATATTCAATAATGTAAGCAAAAAACATGGTTCGAACCTGTTTACAATAGCGAAGAATTGTAAAGTGCTGTATCTCATTGTAACTCAACAAATGACGTTCAAATTTTTGCTGACCATTAGAAATACCCTAAGTGAGCATTGTAGAAACATTAAAAATGAAAATCTAAACATTTTTAGTCGAAACGTGTCCTTGTCTCTTAAATGAAAAAATGCAAAATGAGCGACATTAAAGATTTGAATTTACATCCCTTATGTTGAGCACAGCAGGGTCCCAACCGATTGCTTTCTAAATATCCATTTGTTTTACATTGCAAAGTGATATATACAGGTACCGCATACACATGTAATCTAAAGCAAACGACAAATAACTGACCTTTTACATAAAAGCCAGGACAAATCCACTTTCTTGAATGCTATGGTCTGTAACGAAACTCACTGACACAGACGTTTTATCTATTAGTATACGGGAATGGGTCTGCAAAATGTTTTCTTCGTCATTCTTCACAAATATTCTGAAGAAAATACGTAAAGATACTAAGGTTCATACAAATACATGTAACCCCCCCCCAAAAAAAAACCCCCATAATAATAAAATCATACATGTATTATGTGTCATTGGACAATATGTGTTATATTAGTTTCGTAGCTCGCTTTACTCTCACTTTGTGTGTTTGTATTGCTGTAGACTACTGTTTTTATGAAGTACAATATGTATGTATAGCTGTTTGTGGAGTCTGTACATCTGTTTGTATGCGTTCTGAAAAAGTTCTTTATTTAGGAGTTATAAAGCTGATAAGTGAGCTATGTAAGCCGTTGGCGCAAGTTTTATAAAGCTGTTAAGCTGATTTTGTACGCTCTCTTTACATGAATTATTTCATTATTAAAGCATATTTGAAAGTCGACAATCAGATATAAAACCACAGGAATGAAATTATTTCATTTTCTTATTAAATACAAATCCTTATACAAACCACCAACCTAGTCCATCTATCTTAACATAATCAAACAGTCGCCTTTGATGCTGATCTTTGCTCTAAGAACTGCGATCGGAACTCAAGCACTAAATACGTGTTCTCCATCGGGACAGCAGGCTCGACCAACCAAGTAACATTTCAAATATCTTAAATGAAGAAAAGACGTTTGAAATTGCAAAATTGGAAAAATTGCTTATTTCATCGTCGAAACCCAAACCTTTCAACTTATCCTCGTTACTGTTACCATTTGGCGTAACTTTCGATCGTTCCTCCTATAAATCGACCGTTGCACAACGCGTTTTGACACGATCACTCTAAGTATAGACTCTCAAGCTGTATATTCAATATGCCTAAAAACTTTAAACAAGAAAATTTGCCAAAGTAACACTAAAACTTGATGGACGGTAATTATCACTGAGTTTCCGATGAATTTTGTCAAAGAAAATTTTCACAATTGAAACTCAAACATCTACTTTTGATACTGAGATGGAAATCCGGAGAGGTGATGAAGTTAGGGTTTCTGCTTGCCAACAGTCTTGTTCCACCACTTTCACATGTTGTGCCTGTATGAAAATATTTCATTCATAAAATGGCATACTTCATTATCAGGAAGTTCAATCCATTGACCTTCACATCAG
>CAJDSM010017820.1:10923-21495 GCA_903981925.1 Ostrea lurida
AAATCATTTGAATAACAGATAATCCTGTTGACATAAATATGGAATAGAGAACAGATATGTTTTCTTCGCAACTTGTCACCGCCCTGTTTGACATCCTTGATAATCGTAGAGCATCAAATAAATGTCAATTTTTTAAAACAAACTTATAACATACATGTACACATACATGTTTGGGTTTTTAGACACACTTCATACATGCAATTTAATAAGACCATCCTTAAGATCTTTGTAGATGGCTAAACATGTTATATATTAATTGTATAAGGAGCATCACGGAAAACATAAATATCAGTACGTAGAAGATCTAGATACATCTACAAGTTAACAAAACTGAGAATATTTAAAACTAAACACGGAGAATAATGCGGTAGGAAACACGAAACGATTCACAGAACTACTGGAATGGTATTCAAAACAATACTGAGATGGTGGCATGTAAAAAAGTGAAGACATTGAATCTCAATTCCTATAAAGAAAACAAATTTAAGAGAAGAGCAAACATAGACCCCTGGGCATACCATAAGTAGGAGGAAGCACCCACTGTCAACTTGTTACACCCACCGTGAGTCCTACATGTGGAGCAAGTAAACGGAGTAGTCCGTAGTTAACATCCATTCGAAAATAACGACCTAACAATTGTTCTGAAACACGATTATCAATCTAAGTCTTCGTTCGTCTCTTTGCTCTCTTTTCTTGTCAAAACGTGATCGTCATTTGTTATTGAGAGGAATTGATATAAGTGCATGTGCATGCACTTGTTTTCCATTCTCAACAATTCAAATACAAATTGGCGAAGTAAACAATGTGTTAATCGTAATGCATATGTTCTTGATTTCTAAAAAAAGAAATACAGTTTAAACTAAGCTTCACAATATCATATGTCTTTTGGTTTGTGCATTTATCTATTTTTAATCTGATCTGTTAACATTGGATTATCATTATTATTTATTTTTTTCTTAAATTTTCGCATGATATGTCTGTTTTACTATTCGGGTTTTTCTTTGGGAGGACAGGGGGAGGGTGTAAGATCTTAACGTGTTATATGAGAAAGATATAGAGATAAAAACAAATGCAACATACATGTTCATCATAAAAATACAACTACACCATTGTAATGACCTTGGTCAGGTCACTTCATAAGGTTATTTAATCTCAAAGACTACGAACTTAGTTTATAAATACATACAAACAGAAATTGTCGCAAAGGATATATTGCAATAAATGTGTTGTCATTTGCAAAAAAAGCGAAAACAAAACAACAAATCAACAAAGACAAATGATTTTTAAACATGATTTTAAAATTTGTTAACTCAGTTAGGCAGTTTGATAGAAGACGGAGTTGATAACGAGGAAACGTTGAAGAAAGCAGTCAATAACACTCTCCTGACGATGAAAACCCTAACCTCGAACGATGAAGGCCTCAGCTCCGGTGATTTAAGTTCATCTCTAGACATTCTAGACAAGATCGTCACTGTCACGAATAGGACTGGTGGAGGCGTAGAAAAAGAGGTTCGTGAGATACTGCCCGTGTTAACAATGACTTTTATGCTTTAAACTAATTTGACAGTTTTATATCTTTTATTATACCCCCCGCAAACACGTTTGGGGGTATATAGGAATCACTCTGTCTGACTGCCCGTCCGTCTGTCTGTCCATCTGGCTGTGCAGATTCGTGTCCGGGCCATAACTTCTTTGTTCTTTGAGGCAGGAATACCATATTTGGCACATCGGAGCATCACTATAAGACGATGTGTCGCGTATATTGATGACCTCTTTATGACCTTGACCTTTGACCACAGGGTCAAAATTATCAGCTTTTAACATGAATTCGTGTCCGGGCCATAACTTCTTTGTTCTTTGCCATAGGCTTCCTGTATTTGGCACATGGATACATCACCCTGATACAATGTGCCATANGGCACATGGATGCATCACCCTGAGACAATGTGCCATGTCTATCTGCACGTGTTGATTTGTGTCTAGGCCATAACTTCTTTGTTCTTTAGCGTATGCATATCATATCTAGCATACATGTATGGGTGTATCAATATGAGAAGATGTATTTCATATATTCATGACCTATATATGACCTTTGACCATATGATTGACTTTGACCTTAAGGTCAAGGTATAAGTTCTCTTACATGGATTATATTTGGCATGTGAGTGTATCACATGAAAAGGATGTGTTCACTTACATTCATGACCTCTGTAATTCCTTGACCTTTGATCTCAAGGTCAAACTTATAGGCTTTTTAAAATGGATTTGTGTCTGGGCGCATATCTTTCTTTGTTCAAGCTTTAGTGACTAAGTGAGAGTAAAAGATATGTGAGGTGGCGGGGTAATCCTTTGTGAGTTTCACTCACAATATTTCTAATTTTAACTATATCCAAGAAAGTTGGGGTCTATTTCCTCTTTTACGAGTAAATTAGCGTTTCTGATTCCAAGTTTTGGCAGTTGTTAAAATCAGGTCTTGCAAGAAATAAATCGCATAGTTCTATAAATATTTTTCTTCTTAGGCTTTCTTTGAGGTAGTAGACAATGTATTGTCTTCTAACAATTCGGAATCATGGAACGCCGTCACCAAAAAGGTACAATGCTTACATAAAAAAATAGTTCGGTAGGATTATAAAAAATAATATTTTGCAACTGTGTATTTAATTTTTCATATAGATAGCACATTTTATTTTACATAATTTCCAGTTATTATTTCAAATTATAAATGTTGATACTGTTTGTATTTAGACAGATAAGGCTGTTACTTCGCTTTTGAAAAGTATAGACTCCCTTAGCGAAGTGATTATGAAACAGGATGGTATATCAGCTGCAGACTTTAACGGCAATAATTTGGGTATTTTCAACTTCTTAGCAGAAAGCAAAAAAATGTTGCTTGACGAAAAATAAAGTTATTTACTGTTTTAATGATTCTTTCTTTAATATTTTTCTTGAAAGAACTGGCCATTAACAGAACTAAGATTGATGAGACTGGAGTGACATTTCCGAATACAATTTCAAAAGATGACGATGAAAATGCAACATTTCTTGAATTGCCAAAACAACACAAAACAACAGATACAGGTATAAAAAAAAGTTGCGTCTTAATTAAAAATTATATTATATGGAACCGTGTGGTATATGCATGTATGTGTTGTATATAAAATGGCGATAACTAAGTATTAAACGTAGTCATAGTCCCCAAATAATGTTGTTTGTATGGTTATATATTAATGCTTTCATTTGGATAATAATTGTCTCTCTTTCTGTCTTATAAAATCTGGGTATATGCATGTACAATGCTTCTCTGTATGCTGTTTTGCGTCCCTTTCGCACTCCATCAGACACGAGATGAAAGGTTAAGGTGGCGGGCTACCGATGTAAAAATGGTGCTTACGGTTGTATCAGTGAAGGTTATTTTTTTCCTCATGATCCGAAATCTTCGATTTTATGGTAGCTTGTAGCTTGTATCTTTCTCTAAAGATAATGCCCAAAGAATAACTATTCTCCATGTTAGATGCCTTAGGTATGATGCGGCATCACTATTGGCTCGATCTCGGGCCTCACAGATGCAATGGCAATTAAAGTTTTCATTGATATGTCAGTTCAGACAGATTGGGTCCATACGATTTCAATACAATATTATTTTTCTTTTGCATTGACTCATATGTTTTTTGCGAATGAAGTCTGGGAATGGTGGGAATCTAAATAATATACGGTACCAATTTTTATGACAAAATATGTCTCTTCAGTGATGCTCAAATGTCATTCTTCTTTTGCAGCTTTGAACTACGTGGCTGTTATATACAGAACCATCTCAGATATTTTGCCCAAAGACTCAAGATCACAAAGGTAAATATGCCCTTGGTTCAGTACTTATTCTAAATATTGTTCTATGAATCAACTTTCTTTTTCAAAAACATTTTAACTAATATATAATCATCTACAATAAGCATTGTTTTATGAGGACACTTAAGAAATTTTAACAAATACAAAATTCATTCCAAAGGATAAATGTCATTAGTATTTGACGTGGAGAAGAAAGGGTACAGTATTTATGTAAGTTAAACGTATTCCTTCGGTATATTAAATGAAAAGGAAAAAAAACTTACAGTTATCAATGTTTGATCAAATGTCAAGTCGCTAAACATAATATTTTAACAAAAGCTCGTACAAATCACGGAACCCTGGATATAACCATAAAGTGGGTGATCACTGTGCTTATGAAGGATGAGCATCCCCTTTTGACAGGTCCGTGACCCCATTGTCTTCATCAGATAAACAAAGCGACCCGTAGTCAAAATTAAGTGGTTCAAGAGCGGCTGAACAATTGCTATGAAACACGTCAGACAACATTTCACCCAATAGCAGACCATACTGGCAGGAACAAATCGTTATAACGGCCAAAGAATTTGCGAAATGCTGCCTTTAACTTGACTGTTGAAACCCCTGTAACAACGTGTAGCAGCTGTCCGTCGCCGGCAATGGTGACGTCTCCATATGTTAAGCTATCTCAGACAGGTAAGGGGAGGGGATGGTATCCCTTACTCCCCGAAATACCGGCTATCATTACAGCTATCTCAGACAGTAAGGGGAGGGGATGGTATCCCTTACTCCCCGATATACCGTTATCATTCAAGCTATCTCAGGACAGGAAGGGAGGGGCGTGATATCCCTTACTCCCCGATATACCGCTATCATCAAGCCCTACTCCCCGATATAACCCTATCATATCAGCTATCTCAGACAGTAGGGACGAGGGGGATGTTAATCCCTTACTTCCCCGAGTTAACGCATATCATTCAGCTATCTCAGACAGTAAGGGGAGGGGGATGTTATCCCTTACTCCCGAATATACCGCTATCATTCAGCTATCTCAGACAGTTAAGGGGGAGGGGGATGGATATCCCATTACATCCCCGAGATATACCGCTATCATTCAGCTATTTCTCAGACCAGGAAGGGGAAGGGGAGATGGTATTCCCTTACTCCCCGATATACCGCTATCATTCAGCTTAATCTCAGACAGTAAGAGGGAAGTGGGATTGGATATCCTTAACTCCCGATATACGCTATCATTCAAGCTATCTCAGACAGTAAGGGAGGAGGAGATGGTATCCCTGACTCCCCTGTTCCGAGCCAGAAATTAGATGGATACAGGAATGCAACGATAATGGAAGAAACAAAAAAGACTCTTGTCCCAAAATCAAAAGGTGTTCACTGGCTCTATTCATTGCACATTATCCATTATATGCATAACATATTTATGCAGATATTCGAGATCGAAATTTTCCATTGTCAAATGTTATGTGATGCGTAGTATCATCTACATTATCAGAGATTAGAGAGAGTAGGAGAGAGAAGAGCATGAGAGGAGAGAGAGAGAGATGATGAGAGAGGAAGAGAGAGAGAGAGAGAGAGAGAGGGGTGTGTGCGTGCATTATAAGTGTTAGGATAGATGGACCGTTTTAGTACTTTAATATACCATTAATGAAATTCTGATTTCAATAGTATCTGCGACAAGATACTGGATTTACAAGGCGCATGGGACTTCCCCGAACCTTGTGAAATTGTACTGATGAAGCTTCTTCAACCCGCTTTTTTTCTAAAAGCCGGCAAGGCTTTTTTTTTTTCCCAATTGTGATGTGTAGTCAGTTGCATGCAAAAATCATTTGGAAATTAACAGATAATTCCTGTTGACATAAATTGGAATAGAGAACAGTATGTTGCTTTTCTTCGCAACTTGTTCACCCGCCTCTGTTTCGACACTTCTTGACTAATCGATAGAGCATCATAATAAATGTATCATTTTTACAACAAACTTTATAGAACAGTCATGTCACAAACATGTTGGTTTCATGACACCTTCATACATGCAATTTTATCAAGACCATCCTTAAGATCTTTGTAGATGGTCTACATGTTAATATTATTAATTTTGTATAAGAGGACATCACGAAAACATAATATCTAGTACGTAGAAGATCTAGATCCATCTACAAGTAACAAAACTTGAGCATATTTAAACTAAACATCGGAGAATAATGCGGTAGGAGAACACGAAGCGAGTTCACTAGAACTACTGGAATGGTATTTCAAAACAATCTGAGAGTGGCATGTAAAAATAGTGAAGACATTGAATCTCAATTTTCTATGAAGAAAGACAAATTTAAGAGAGAGCAACATAGACCCCTGGGCATACCATAAGTAGGAGGAGCTACCACTGTCAACATTGTTACACCCACCGTGAGTCCTAACATGTGGAGCAAGTGAACGGAGTAGTCCGTAGTCTAACATTCCATTCGAAAATAGACGATGCTAACAACAATTGTTCTGAAACAACGATTATCAATCTAAGTCTTTACGTTCGTCTCTTTTGCTTCTCTTTTTTCTTGTCAAAACTGTGATCGTACATTGTTATTGAGAGGAATTGATATAAGTGCATGTGCATGCACTTGTTTTCCATTCTCAACAATTCAATACAGAATTGGCGAAGTAGAACAATGTGTTAATCGTAATGGCTATGTATCTATGTTCTGATTTTTTTAAAAATAGAAATACCAGTTTTAAACTAAGCTTCACAATATCATATGTCTTTTAGGTTTGTGCATTTATCTATTTTTTAATCTGATCTGTTAACATTGGGATTATCATTAGGTATTACTTTTTTTCTTAAATTTCGCATATGATTGTCTGTTTTACTATTCGGGTTTTTCTATTGGAGGACAGGGGGGGGGGGGTGTAAGATCTTAAGTACGTGTTATTATGAAAAGATATTAGAGATAAACAAAACAATATGCAACATACATGTTCATCATAAAAATACAACTACACCATTTAATGACCTTGGTCAGGTCAACTTATTAAGGTTATTTAATCTCAAAGACTACGAACTTAGTTTATAATACATACAAACAGAAATTGTCGCAAAAGGATAATTGCAATAAATGTGGTTGTCATTTTGCAAAAAAGGCGAAAACAAAACAAACAAATCAACAAAGACAAATGATTTTTAAACATGAATTTTAAAATTTGTTTTAACTCAGTTAGGTCAGTTTGATAGAAGACGGAGTTGATAACGAGGAAACGTTGAAGAAAGCAGTTCAATAACACTCTCCTGACGATGAAAACCCTAACTCGTAACGATGAAGGCCTCTAGCTCCGGTGATTTAAGTTCATCTCTAGACATTCTAGACAAGATCGTCACTGTCACGAATCAGGACTGGTGGAGGCGTAGAAAAAGAGGTTCGTGAGATACTGCCCTGTTAACAATGACTTTTTATGCTTTAAACTAATTTGACAGTTTTATATCTTTTATTATACCCCCCGCAAACACGTTTGGGGTATATAGGAATCACTCTGTCTGACTGCCCGTCCGTCTGTCTGTCCATTCTGTCTGTGCAGATTCGTGCCGGCCATACATTCCTTTGTTTCTTGAGGTAGGAATACCATATTTGGCACTCATTCGGAGCAATCACTATAAGACGATGTGTCGCGTTATTGATGACCTCTTTATGACCTTGACCTTTGACCACAAGGGTCAAAATTATCAGCTTTTAACATGAATGCGTGTCCGGGCCAACTTTCTTTGTTCTTTGCCATAGGCTTCCTGTATTTGGCACATGGATCCATTCACCCTAGACAATGTGCCATGTCTATCTGCACGTGTTGATTTGTGTCTAGCACATAACTTCTTTGTTCTTTAGCGTATGCATACACATATCTAGCCACATTTTATGGGTGTATCAATTATGTAAGATATGTATATCATGACCTATATATACAAGCTATTGACCACGTGATGTACCTATTGACTTTGACTTAAGAGTACAAGGTATACAGCTCTCTCTCTATACATGAGAATATATATTGGCATGGAAAGCTGTGATAATCACCATGGAACGGCAGTTATAGATTGTAGTTCACTTACATCATGTACCTCTGTAATTCCCTTCGACCATTTGATTCTCACAGATGTCAAACTATAGGCTTTTTTTAACAATGGACTTCTGCATCTAGGCGCCATGATCGTTCTTGGTGTTCCAGCATTCAGTGACTAAGATTGAGAAGTAAAGATATGTGGTGTGGACTGGGAGTATCTCTTTGTGATGCCCACTCTTCATTCTATAAGCACTTTACTCTCGGGTAACCTGCGTAGTGAGGTTTTTCTCATATTTACGTAGTAGAGTTGACGAATAGTATGGGTAATTCGTTTTGAACAGTTGTTAAAATCAGGTCTTGCTGAGATAATCTCATGAGTTTGTATCAAAATTCAGGATCTCTTGACTGTCAGATCAAATATAGCTCTTGCTAATAAATATTCTTCTAGGCTTTCTTCTGAGAGTTAGTAGACAATGTGATGGTTAAGTGTTTAACAATTATCCGAATTCAGTAATGGAACGCCGTACACCAAAACAGGTACAACTGCGATTACATAGAAAAATAATAATAGTTTCTGGCTAGGTGATTAATTAAAAAAATTAATACTTCTTGGCAACTGTGTAATTTATATTCACTCTTTCAATTAGATAAAGAAGATGTGTTATTTTACATAATTATTAGTTATTATTAAATTTCAAATATAGTAATATGTATGATACTGATTTATTGTATTTAGAACAGATAAACAGGCTGTTTACTTTCGCTTCTGGATTGAAAAGTAATTAACTCAACCTATACGCGAAGTTGATTTATACTGTATAACAGGTGAGTATAAAATTCAGCTGGCAACATAGCGGACATTAAATAGCGGCATTAATTGGTCAAATTTTCAGGTCAAACTGACGGAACCAAAAAAAATTGTTTGCTTGACTTGAAAAATAAAAAGTTATCTTTACTGTTTTACATGATTCTTTCTTTAATATTTTTCTTAGAAAGAACTGGCATTCAACAGAACTAAGATGATGAAGACTGGAGGTGACATTTCGAATGACAATTTTCAAAAGATGACGATGAAAAATGCAACATTTCTCTTGATTGCCAAAACCACACAAAAACCAACAGATTACAGGTATTAAAAACAAACAGTTTGCCGTCTTAATTAAAAAATTATATTATATGGAACGTGGTGGATAATTATGCATGTTATGTGTTGTATATAAGATTGGCGAAGTAATAAAGTATTAAACGATGTCACAGTCCCCAAATAATGTGTCTTGTATGGTTATATATTAATGCTTTCATTTGATAATAAGTGTCTCTCTTTTCTGTCATTATAAAATCTGGGTATACTGCATGTACAATGCTCCTGTATGCTGTTTTGCGTCCCTTCGCACTCATTCAGACATCGAGATGAATAAGGTTAAGCGTGGCTGGGCTACCGCATGTTCAAAAATGAGTGTTTTACGGCTGTATCAGTGAGGTTAATTTTTTCCTCAGAATCGAAATCTTCGATTTTATGGTAGCCTTGTGAGCTGACTTTCTACTAAAGATAATTTCCAAGAATAACTATTCTCCCATGTTAATGCCTTAGGTATGATGCCGGCATAACTATTGCTCGATTCTCGGGGCTCACGATGCAATGGCAATTTAAAGTTTTCAAAGTGATATGTCAGTCAGACAGGATTGGGTTCCTAACGACCTTTCAATACAATTTAATTTTTTCTTTCAAAATTGCCATTGACTCAATGTTTGGAATGGAAGTTCTCAGGAAATGGTTTCGTATATAAATAATTACGGTACCAATTTTATGCAACAGATGCGATCATTCGACAAAATATGTCTCTTCAGTGATGCTCAAATGTAAATTCTTTCTTTTGCAGCTTTGAAACTACGTGGCTGTTATATACAGAACCATATCAGATATTTTGCCCCAAAGACTCAAGATCCTCACAAAGGTAAATATTTGCCCTTGGTTCAGTACTTATTTCTAAAATATCATGTTTCTATTGACATCAACCTTTCTTTTTTCCAAAAATTTTTTAACTAATATATAAATCATCTACAATTAAGGCATTGTTTTATGGGACACTTCAAGAAAATTTTAACAAATACCAAAAGTTCATTCCAAAGGATACAATGTCATTAGTATTTGACCGTTGGAGAAGAAAGGGTACAGATTGTATGTAAGTTAAACGTATTCCTTCGGTATATTAAATGATAAAGGGAAAAAAAACTTACAGTTTTATCAATATGCCAAGTCCCTAAATAATATTTAACAAGAAGCTCGGTACAAATCACGGGAACCCGTGGATATAACCAAAAGTGGGTGTCACTGTGCTTATGAGGATGAGCATTCCCCTTTCTGACAAGGTCACACCACACTCGTGACCCCATTGGTCTTCATCAGATAAACTAAGGACCCGTAGTCAAAATCGTAAGTGGTTCAAGAAAGGCGGCTGAACAACTTGCTATGAACAGCGTCAGAACAACATTTCAAGCCCAAGTAGCAGAGCCATACTGGCAGAACAATCAGTCGTTATAAACGGCCAAAAGAATTTGCGACAAATGCTGGCCCTTTAACTTGAGCTGTTGAAACCCCTGTAACAACGTGTAGCAGCTGTCCGTTCGCCGGCAATGGTGACGTCTCCATATGAGTGAAAAAAAAAATCAAGCGGGACATTAAACAAACACCACCTA
>CAJDSM010017822.1:28097-38855 GCA_903981925.1 Ostrea lurida
CAAAGAAAGCATTTTATTGTTTAAATAATAGTGAAAATTGGCCCATTTCTAGTTAACTGCATGATCTTTTTAATGACCATCGTAATTTCATGGAAAGCAGAATTTATTTAACTCCCACTCGATCTGTACATAATTACGTTTTTCAAATTATCTCCAATTAAGTCATGACCAGAATTTCAATTGGTTTATTTGAATATATTTCATATTAATTTAAAGATGTAATTATCACTTGAAATTTTTGTGGGTAAGGGAAATTGTTTATACATTATTTCCAATGCTTAATTAATCTTGATTATCTGTTCAATTTGTAATGATTATAATTAAGCCATTTCCTCATGATTTAATTATGCATAGCAGTTGTAAACAATATGAATATATACCAATAGATATTGTATGTCTATTTTAATGAATGGGAATTTTGATATTATTAAGTAAAGTGTAAGAAATAAACTTCATTTTTGAAAAATCATGAACTGCGACGCATCATGCCGGCCTACTTTTTGTGAGGTATGAAGATGTGAAGTGACTCAGTTCATATCCGCCTGTGTTTTCAAAAATGAAATAAGAAATGAATCTTATATTTTTTCGGGTGATGCAGGTATCACCGAATTTTAGACGGTAAAACTCATCAATGCGCGAAGCGCATTGATGAAAATTTTACCGTCTAAAATCTCGGTGATAACCTGCATATCACCCGAAAAAATATAAGATTTATTTCTTATCATTTAATTTTATGTTACAACAACAAAATAATGTTCATTAGACTTTACTTGTTGTTCAGGTACGTGATCGAAAAATCACCTCAATTCTTAAAAGGTGTTTTAACCAATGAGAATCGGCGCTCACGTGAAATAAAATTAAATGATATACATTTCTTTCTTGTTATCCATCTCAGTAACAATTAATGTTTCTATTAAAGGTTCGTGAGAATTAAGTACAGGTATATGATCATATTGAGCAAGTATCAACATGTGTTGCATTAGATACATGCAATTGCTTTTTGGAAGGTTTTAAGTTCAAATGGTGTTAAAATGACAAGAATGTCAGACTGACGTGGTTCCTGAAATGTGGAGAAAATGCATACAGCATGAATTTACATCCCATTTAAATATCAAATGAAAAAATATATTTAACGTGGAAATGCCATTCGTAATATCACAAAATATGAATATTAATTTGGCAGAATTTTAACAAACATTTAATATATTGTACATGTGTAATTCATAATGTGTACGTGAGACTTTCAGCTATACAAGTATGCAAGGACCTCTTAAGTCAAGTATTCTTAATCATAGAATTAAATTCAACAAGAATTTCTAAATCAATCAAATAATGGTGAAATCAAATGTCAGATGGGAGACTTAAAGTTCATGCAGGCCGGAACAATAAAATTCTGGAGATTCCTTCGTATGATGATTAAGTTAATTAGTTCAGTCCTGTGATTACTGGAGCTTGCGTTCATTGCACCCCCTCCCCCTCCCTCAGTCTATTATGGTCGGAGCTATTTTTAGTAATGATTTGGTCCATTAACCTCATCTCCAACCAATACACAAGTTATAGTCTGTGAAGTCAGGCATATAAGACAGCCTGTATTGCCTGCTAAAATGTCACCAGAAGTCTTGCATATTGTGACAGCTGTCAGGTTATGACGAGTGATATTTTGATCAGTGACAAGCAGCAGTGTTATATTGGCTTGCTGGAGTTGGTGTGGGAGGACTTCTACCGTGGAAGTGACAAGGAGCAGCCCTGATTCATATTAATGCCTCAGTCTGTAACACAATCGTGAGCTTCCGCAAGAAGTATTGTTGTGATCCGTTTCTACCTGGTGGCTGTACAAGAATTGATGACTCGATCTAGATGATCTTTAAAATTTACTAGTGAATCAGATCGGGTGTGTGGTTGTTTGAGAGGTTGGGTAGTGATGGAAGTCATGTCTACTCCACTGTACCAGCTCCCTGGTAATTGTAGAGTTCAGGGAGAATTCATTTTTGTTAAAAACCAGGATTTAATTCATGTTGATACTAAGGTAAGACAATACAGGAAAATGAAATGTAGTGTATGTTTGGGTTATTTTCACAATTGTCAGAAATTAGAATATTTATACTTAACACTCTATAATGCTTTGGATGTTTTCATTCCGTGAGTCTTTACCCTTTTTTATATGAATTAGCCTTTTTTTTTTTTTTTTTTTTTTTTTGATATACCCCTTTTTTTATGAATAACTATTTTTTTATGGATTCTAATGAAAACACATTTTCTAGAAAACAATGTATTATTATCCGTTACGTGACAGTATGTGACATGAAATTCAAATTGATGCTAATTTCAAGTGAGAAGATTTTATGATCAAAGACAACACTGTACTAGTGTAAATGTGTTGAATCGAGGGCTTGTTGTTGACAGGCGTGACAGCCATGTGTATTCTTTAAGTCCCAATCATCTGCCAGCTTTGGCCAGAAAGTATAGGTATATATATAGTTCTAACATCCCTATACCAATATGCCATGGTTAACCGTTATATTCTGTTGGGAGTTCAATTGCAGACAATAACCATATGATATAAAATTAGAGCTCTGAATGAATTTAAGGTACTACATGTATTTATGCAAGGCCTCCATGGCATGTGCAAGAATGGGGGGAAGGTTATTATGGGGTACGTGTTATGCAAGGTTAATGGAATACTTAATTCCCTCACTCGCGATCAGCATATAACATTGTTGGTACTGTACTATGTGGGTTTATTGGTGGTGTGACCACGAGCAGATGGGGACGTCTGTTTCTGATGTCTGTAAGGATGATGGTCAGATTTTTGGCATCTCTATTTGTTTCTGGATGTTGGTTTCTGATTCAACACATACAAAAGGTCAGCATTGGGAAATTTGTTAATTGTAAGTGAGATTAATTACAGGCAGAGGAATTACAAATTTTAATATTATGTTCCTAGATTTTATCACAAATCACCCCTGAATTAGAACGCTTTGGCTGATAATGTATTGTTAATACAGAATAAAGAATGATACCTCGGCTCTTGTATATGATATATGGTATATTAATAAATGCAGTGATGTTGTTCACACAGGGCTTTCTTATTCATGTTTTAATATCCATGAAAAACTTCATATGATGATTCGAAGTATTTCATTGCGAGTATACATGTATTTTGCATGGTCTGTTAATATATCATTATCTCCCAGCAGGCAGACTGACTCACGTACTCACCCAGCCAGTGCCTTTAAGTGACCTGTCCTTTATAAGCTTAAGCTCAGGGATGAAGCGTTTTAAAGGGGGTGGGGTTATATGAATGAGTGCCTGCATCAAATGCAGAAACTGAACTAAGTTCAAATGATGATGGAATCACTAAGTTTGTACAAACATGTTTGTTTTTCATTTGTTTATATTCAGTGCATTGAAAGATGATAGGCAACACATTTACTGAGTTACTGAGTACGTACATATTTGATTACAAGATATAAGATCGTAATCAACAATACTTTTGCACTTAATGGAAACATTATCAGACTGCAGTACGTGCCTGATAATTATTAATATTGCGGTAAATATTTGTGATTTGAATTTGTGGTAAACACATGATAAATATAATACAGAAAAATAAGTTTATTTAGATAAAATATTGAAGGACATTAATCTCACCGCTGTACGTGGTAGAAATTCGATAGATATAATCTTTGTTAGTAAGATCGTGATTGTCATTCGATCTACTCCGTGTACTGGTGTATGTAGGCGGGGTCTGATGCTATTTTTTCAATTCTTCACACGTGGATGCGATACTAGTGCAAGGAACTATTAGGTTAACTAAATCTAGAATAGAATAAAAAGTTTTGAAAGCCAATTCAGTGACAATTAAATGATTGCAATCTGCAAATTACTGCCCCTCAGTATACATAACCAGATCACAAGGGGAGTCAACAACAAACGTCAGCTTGGTGTACTAAGTAGAGAGTACTTTGAGTATATTTTGATATCATAAATGATAACTTAATAAATATTTTTAGAACATTCTTGCATGGCTACACTCAAAGGAAAAATTTGGAATATTAACAGTCAAACTTTAACTATCTCGAACTTTGATATCTCGAATACCATATGGTTATGTTGAAGTGGTTTGGAAGTCCCAACCACTATAATTCTTTAAGTAATTTTACCCTTGATATCTCGAAGTTTTTTCTCAGTCCCATCGAGTTGAAAATAATAAGGTTTGACTGTATATAATCAAAGCCACATCAACTTTAACATCCGAATTGAACCTGGGGCCAATCAATTGGTGGTTCTACGGGGGTTGCAGCATCAGAAATAGTTTGAGTGCAATCAGAGAGCAGATATGTACAATTTGTAACTGAAAGATATCTTTGTGTCTTTACAGCAAAGTTCATGGAAGAAAATACGCAACGTTGTTCACTGGTCTCCCTTCATTCAACAGTTTAAGAAACACAGGTATCCATGGATACAGCTTGCTGGTCACCAAGGTAAATTTAAACTACAAGACAAAATGGCACTGCTAAATCATTGTTCTCTCCTATGAATAGTGGCATAATACTCTTTATATGGTCAGTTTGTGAGAAATGAGTGGGTTGAAGTTAAAATTGCCACAGTTATTGATAGATTCATACGATATAAATATGATGTCTTTTCATTGGCAGGGAATTTTCAGGCCGGTGAACCAGGTGCTGTATTAAAGAAATATGATTCCAAAGAACAGAAGGCGTTCGACAAATTAATGAAAGACGTATTACGATCTTATGTGCCAGAATACAGAGGCGATGTCTTCAAAAACAACGAAAGTATCCTTGCGAAATTCACACCTGTAACAGACGAGGTTGTGAATACAGATAATCACACCTTGTATAGCTCGTAAAAAATCGAAAATAGAGATACATATCCTGGCAAATCATTGATCTTACACCTTCAGATTTTCATGTTTTTGTGTGGAGGTATCTGCAGAGATAGATAAGACATAGATCTATATGTGTGGTACATTGTTATAGTCATCAGGGTGTGATGAACGCAATTAATGATAGAAATAGATAGCACAATTAATTTCTGAACTAGATCACATGGTAGTTCCAAAAACATATATAAAGACAGAAATGTTTATACAGATACAATATAAATAAGTACAGTGATCCCCCCCTCCCACTCTGCTCATGTGGGGAGCACCGCAGAATGGTCCGAAAACCCTTGGCTAACAAAGATACTTGCATGGTTAGAACAAAATGTGTTGTTCTGCTGTTGGTAGCATTTATGTGACAGTGTCTGTCGAGCAGTCAGTACAGTGTCTGTCGAGCAGTCAGTAGAGGACTTTTCCTTATCTAGCCTCAGAATACTTACAGTTGCAAGACCTGCTGTGTGAATTTAAATCGCCATGTGTCATGGATATCAAAATGGGAACAAGAACATACTTAGAGGAGGAGCTAGAAAAAGCCCGCGAAAAACCGAAACTCAGGAAGGTGAGAGAACTGCCCGCTCATATCAAGAACTGAAACTTTTTAAAAATGGTGAAGTGTCCTAGAGATAAAATGTCTGAGAATGGTGTCTATACGTACTCCAATGTCGCGTTCAAACAAAGCGATCCTGTATGTGATATGTTGTGTATTTGTAGGATATGTACCAAAAAATGATCGAGGTGGATCCATCCGCTCCGACAGAAGAGGAGAATGCTCAGAAAGCCGTCATAAAACCCCGCTACATGCAATGGAGGGATGATATGTCTTCATCAGCACATCTAGGCTTCCGAATAGAGGGTATTAAGGTAACCATCTAGTCGCACTCATGCAGTTTGAAAGGGAATTTTCTACTAGGCTTCTTTTTCCAGAAAAAGAAAAGAAGAAAAAGTGGAATACTATTCTATATACTGAACCCTGAAAACAATTTAAGATATATATTACATTTAGGATAATAAGAAAACAATTTGAATGAATGTGATATAGAATAAATAATGGAATAAATGATTGGGGGGGAGGGGGCTGTGTATTCAGATCATTGTTGGAGGGTGGAGTGCAGAGAAGTTTTTGTAATGCTGGTACCATTGATTTTAGGAAAGAGCTTATAATTATTCTTTTACAGGGACACATGTTGGTAACTTTTTATGTAGTCATACACTACAGCATGGTTCCGAATTGAGTTATATGTGAAGGAATTTTGTAATCTTTTTTATATTTGCAGAAAATGGATGGTGCTTCAAGTAAAAACTTTAAGAAAACTAGAACCTGTGAGGAAGTAAAGGAAGCCCTGAAACACTTCATGGGGACCGACACTGAAGTTTATGTGAGTATCTACCATATTACTTGCATACCATTTTACTTTAGTTTTGATTGTCACACCTGAATGATTTTTTATGGGTAGTTTGATTCAAACAATACACATCTCCATGCAATAGCAACACCTACGGTAGGGACCTTGATAACACATGAAATCAAAGGATGGATTGAGTGAAATGATTTTGAATAGATATATCTATATGGAAAATTAGCAGGATTTGAAAAGTGTTTGCCAATGGATGATTTTCTTGAAGAAAGAGATTTTCTTTATAAATATATTATCAGCAGGATTGGAAAAGTGTTTGAATGATGTTCTTGAAGAAATGCTTTTAATTGAACTTAATTTTTGCGCCAATTATTTTGACATCATTGATCATCACCATACAATTCAAAAACAAACAGGAGTCATCTTTTAAAACTCGAATCGTGCTTTGAAGTCATGCGTTACATTTTAAACAAATTTTTACTTCTTTTTTTTTTTTGTGTGTGTGTGCTTTAATGATTGAATACTTTCACAATCATTGAACAGTCTTGGACTATAGAGAAATTCACTGGTCCAAATCATACACAAAATGAATTATTATGTTTTCTCAGTTCTGAGAAAAGCTTTGGAGAGTACATTTTATTATTTATAGGGCTCTAGTCACGATTTGTTGAAGTCGGATAGAAGATGCACTATCTGTACTGTTCATTCTGATTACAATCAATGAAGAACATGATAAAATTTCAGCTGAAATTCAGTTATAACTTATATTGATGTAAAGTACCAGGCTGACTGCCTTGTATATACATGTATGTAATAAAACAAGTCCTACTTCAATTTTACTTCACTTGATCTTAAGGCCAGTGGCTAATTTCAAAGACAGAATCAATATTCACTGAATATTCAGATTTCAAGAGTAAAATCACAATAAAAATTGCCAACTTGAGAATTTACTATTACATTTTATGGCCTGGAGGTACATCCTTATTAACAATTATGGAAGGAGGATATAAATTTGAGAATCTTCATGTTGTAAATGAGATAAAACTCCACAATGTGTTGTACAGAAGTATTTGCTTACGTGTGACCTTGACATTGGATTATTTGCCGTGTGTCAGCTTTTGGTCATGGACACAGTGTAAAGTTTTATGGCTGTACATCAGATTATATTAGAGATATAGTGTTGAAGATTCTTTGTAAGGAGCCGTTATCTGCAACTTGGCTGCAAAAGTGTTCCATTTAGTAAATAGAAATTCTGAGAACAAATGGGTGTTCCTTTGATGTGAAAAATGATAAAATTGGAAGTGAAAGGTTTCTCAAATATCTACATGCTAATGCAAGTTCCCTGAATTCTGGGAAAACTCATGATTTTTGGTAGTTTGATATTTGTTGCCAAAATGTACATTCTCTATGATTAGAAATCTTTTTGTTTAAGTTATAAACATCTTATTCTTTGTTTGAACTTCTCATGAATGTCATATGTGGTTTTTTTTTTATACAGTCTCGATACATCAAGCATTTAAAAGCAATCCGATCCACTCAGGAGGTGTCCGAATTCTTCAGCTCACATGAGGTTTGTGAAATTTAAAACCAAAACAAGATTTGTATTGAATAATATTACATGGAAAAACAGATTTATTCATATACTTTCTATTCTACAAGTTGCTATCATCCTTGTCTTATTGCTTTCAGTTTAATTACTCTAAATTGTAGGTGATTTAATTACTGTGAATTACTTATAATCTTTATTACTATATTTATTCAAACCGATCCAGGGAGCCCCTGGCACCCCAGGTGAGGTATATATGGAGGGCCTCTGTGGAGGTTTTACCTCATACGTTGTTGTTGCTTATCGTTGAAAATGAATAAAAAATGTTAAACTGTGAATTCAAGCTGATTTAATTACTTTGAAATCCGTAGCGTGGATTGCTTACCTTACTTCTTGAATCGCTAGCTCGATTTTAATTACTCTGAATCGTAGCTGATATAATTACTCTGACTTGTAGCTGATTTAATTACTCTGACTCTTAGCTGATTTAATTACTCCGACTCGTAGCTGATTTAATTACTCTGAATCGTAGCTGATTTAATTACTCTGACTTGTAGCTAATTTAATTACTCTGAATTGTAGCTAATTTAATTACTCTGAATTGTATCTGATATAATTACTCTGACTTGTAGGTGATTGGCAGCTCTCTGTTGTTCGTCCATGATAAGACAGGACAGGCGAGTGTGTGGATGATTGACTTCGGGAAAACAAACCCCCTCCCTGATCACATCACAGTGAATCATCGCAGCCCCTGGGTGGAAGGCAATCACGAAGATGGATATTTGTTTGGTTTGGACAATCTTATCTCCATTCTAGAGGAGAGCGAGAAGGAACTTCTAAGTGTGGCAGACACGGAAAACAGCAGTGAACCCAGTGTATAGAGGCATCCCTGATACTGCTGATAAAGTTGTGAAATCGAAACCATACTCATAACCCTCAATACATAGTGGTCTGTACCCCGGGACGAGACCAGTGCAAGGTGCTTCTGTCCAGACTGAAGAGGGCAGACCTACTGTCTTATTCAAAGTGTAGATGTAGTATAGGGCATACCTGAATTTACTCCTCTCTGTATATCAATCCTCACACAAGTCCAAAGATTGAAGATTTATAGAGGGCCAAATCATTGCTGCCGGGCTAGCCCGTTGTGAGAATTTGCCAGGGAAGATTAAGTTAACACGGTAGAAACTGGAAAAATTCCATTTTGTTTAATACAATGCAATTTGCCACAATATGCACCCCTTATTTATAAGATGTATATTAGAAACATTTAGAAGAATTCTTGATGCATGTTCATTTCTCCTCTGTATCTGTGTATCCTGAAACTAGTTTTCATTAGTTAAGAAAGTTAGTTAAGGTGGTCCAATGTCATTGGTCAGATTAAGACTTGTTCCACAAAGTCTACCTTTATAATAACACAGAAAAGTCTTAAATGCTATAACATATTGTTAAACATGGATAGCTGGTACCCTTCCATTCCTTTTGTCCCCCACCCCTCCCCCCCCTCCCACACGCACACACATACACACACCAGTCTTTATGGTGCTTGAATTTTTGAATTTGTTTGGGGAATAGGGTAGGCTATAAGATCAACATTTTGGGGTATTGTGTTATTAAACATGGAAATAATTACAGTATGGGTTTGGCATTGTGTAGATATAAACATAGAAGGAACTAGACAACATATTTAAAAGTTTCCTATATTAGATTTAAAGAAGTATTGTTGATTATGATAAAGCAAATCATTTAAATTTCCTTAACATTTTTTACATTGAAGCATATAATGTATATACATAGGCAAATCAGAAACCGGGCAGATTGAAATATCTTCCTGAAAAAAAAGGGTAGCTGATTTAGGACAATAATGTTCATCAAAGTTTCTTTTAATAATTTAGCAAGAATGAATCTAGAGATCTGTTAGTCCTTTTAACTATATCGTGAAGTTATGTTTTTACAAGAGAAATCGAGATCTTCCAGGCCAGAGCAGCTGTTTTAATGAATATTGTTGTCAGTGTTTGTTCTAAAGATCTGTGAAGGGGGCGTGTCCTTCGTATCCTGTATGTTTTTACTGTGTATATATATATATATATATGTGTGTACAGATCTAAGGGGCGTGTCCTTCCTACTTTATTTATGTACTGGTCTGATGTTTTGTACAATCTTTTAGTTGTTTAGTCAGTCATCATTTTGTGTATGTTTTTCTTTTAACTTTTATTACGAGAACTTACTTTTTCATTAGTTTGATGTTTTACTTGATCTGAGCGTAGAAATTTATGAGTTTGGGTTAGAACCGTTGCATGCAGGATTTAGTTGATTAAGCCTGTAACATGGAAATCTATACATGTATACTATGAAAACTTGAGGAATTTTTTTTTTTAAGTCAAAGTCCACAGAAGATAATGCAGTTCTTGCCTTATTAATTAATATTATGTATAATTGTATGTTTATATAAATCACAGAGGGTGTATAACATTATATTAAGTCAAGATATGTCTCAGTGGTATCTGTATGTACATGTATATTGGAACCGAAATCAGGGTTTCTGTATTGGAATTAACTTTATATTTATTTAAGTATAGTTACAAAAAAACAAAAACCCAGCAAATTATAATGGCCAATGAATAGCAACATAGAGGTGCAATATTTAAGTGTGCGGTGTCTGTACAGATTCCTGTCCTGATCTATGTGTTGAATATTTTAATGTTAGGTTTCTGAGATTGCTTTGACATCATTGCTGTTACTTTTGGGTTTTGTGTAATGGCTCTTTTTACTTTCGAAGTCTTGACCAGAATTTATAGATACAGTGTATTAGTTTTTCGCACATTTTCATTAAAAGTATTGGGGAGGAGGTGGGTGGGCGTCAAATTGTTATATAATTTATTTTTTTATTGTAATGTGTCTCTTCAATCTAGAGTAAGTCAATGCAAAAATGTAATTAGCAAACTGTGGAACAA
>CAJDSM010017823.1:0-22108 GCA_903981925.1 Ostrea lurida
TTATTGAATACAGAGGATCTCTATGTTGTCTTAACAGGGAAGGAGAAAGAGTGAAAACTGATTAAATTTGTGAGGATTCCCTCAGGTCCACATAACATTTCTAGGTCATTGGCCACAACCTTTGCCCTGCAGTCCAGCAATTTGATTTGAATTGAATATATTGTATAAATACCGGATTCAGTTACATTATCACTATAAGTTCTCACAGCTTAGAAAACTTCTTCCGATTTAGAGAAATGGAAATGCTAGATTGGTACTAAGATACTGTAACTCATCTGCCTCAAGGATATATAGATACATTAACTGATTTGCTGCTTGTCCATCACTAGAGTAGCCATACTATTCAAATACCAGAATCTAGCTTTCTGTATTAAAGGTACATAAGCAAGGGTATATACACATGCCTCAATACTGTGGAATTTCAAAGTGTCCAAGTTCCATATATTGTCACCATCAGACCAGCCAGGCTACCAGGTCACAAAAAAAAAAAGCCTTGCCATAAAAAAACCTTGTACTGCCTGGAATATTCATGAGGAAATTGTGCAAATAAGAGTCTAAGTAACATGCAGGCCTAGCTGGAACAGACTTGTACTAGCTATGCTTCATAAAAGTACAACAAATCTATAGAAGAGATAACGAAGTTAACAATGAGTGCATGTCACCACAAGCTGTAAATAATTTTGAAGTCAGATAAAATGTATAGGACTTGTGTTGTACGCGTAGATTTTTAAGACGTTGGATCTGTTCTCCCTTAGGGAAGTCATCTACAATATTACGTAGCGGTGACCTCAAGAGCTTTTAAGATTTGAAAAGCCTTTCTATCTCGAGGTGACCTAGTTTATGTCGCTGGCGGAATGAGCTGGTGGTGGGGGAGTGTGAAATGATCATACAGGTAAATTAATCACCTGGCCTCGTCAACAACACAGGTATCCCAGGTAAAGAATGATTATGGATTCAATATGAACACACAAGCACAAATTACTGTAAACTTTCATGCAACAAGCCGTACAGAATAATTTAAACATTTCTTCCTTGTGCACACACAAAATGCCTGTATGCATCAAATGTCAACGCACTTAAATATTCAAGTGCCTCACTCCCACACAGGGCCCAGTAAAAGCCTCAATTAGCATATCCTTAACAAAAATGTCTCTGAACACAGGCTGGTATTGTCACCATTATAAAATCCAAGTTCAGAACCAATATTACGAGCCAACATTTCAGAGATTAATGGAGCCATCAAGGTCCTTATTATTTCTCTGTCAAATCATAACTATTCCTTTGGAAAACTGCCATTTGACTTAGACAAAAAGAGAGTTTTTATGCACCAAATATGTATAGCACAAACTACATATAAATACTTACCCTGGAGAACTTTTTTACTGGAGGTTTGATGTCAACAAAGTGGTCCAGAATGCAAGCATCACATTCACAGGGAGGAGGTTCCCCAAACTGGTACTGAATGTTCCCCTCGAAAGTCTCAATCCCTATGGGATTGCTGACCTCTGGCTCGGGCAAGGAAAAGTTAGTTTCAGAAGAAGTGCCGTCCTCCTCTCCATTTTCACTATGAGTTTGATTGTCTGAGGATTCACCCTTCTCTCTCTTTTTGCACTCCACTTGAGAACCATACTCTCCATTAGGAATTTTGGACATTTTCTCTTCTTGTCCTACGTCTGCAGCACACTCTAAGTTCCTGCCCGTCCCACTCTGAGGATCAATAACACTGCTCTGGACCTCCACACCTTGCTCCATGTCCTGTCTTCTTTCAACCCAGGGTACACTGCAGCCTTCTTACATTGTACGGCAAAGTTATATTTAGATCAGCGTTTCACCTGAATGAGCCACAGTGCTTTGAAATTTTTTCAATGAAACTGTAGACAAATTTAAATGGAGAAGGACAAAAACAAACACCCCAAGCACTTGACCAGGCTCTTCCTTAATAATGCCTCTAATGTTGAACTCTGTTGATAAACTGTACTAAAAGTGTCCCATAAACACTGTAAATACCCTGAGCTCAGTTCAAGGAAACTCCACTCTATACCTTCAGCAGGGGTACACAACACTGGGTGTAGAGAGCAGCTCTGAAGTTGTTAAAGGCCTGGAGTAACTTAGGTGAACACTAGAGTGGGAGTCATCAAGGTCACCGCTGAACTAATGAGAGTATAGCAGAGATCATGCGGAATCATCACAGGGCGCCTCGAGTCACTCGCATAGTGTAAATACTTCTGAATATACAGGAACACTTGGTCAATCAATAGAGATTAGAGAACCAGCTATTGTTTTCCCCTATCACTATCAGTGATCCATCATCTCACTGACATAGTTAGTGTGTTTTGTACAATCACCCACACCTTTCAGGGTCCTCTGGATTTACTGATTGACAGCCAGGGAAGACTTTTCCAGCACTTGGACACAGATTTAGGAAAATAGCTACCTCTCACAATAAACCAGCTCTGTCCACTGTGTCTGAAAGTCAGGCTAAAAATAGATCACCAACACTCCACATCTGTCTCTCAATCACCTATATGACATTCTGTAAATGTCATGTGTGATGCAGATATTAAATACCTGGTTAAATGTTACATGATCCAACTCCAATGAATTTCTTTCGTAATATGTCAATGACTCCGTGAATATATACCTTGTAACAATTGATCTATAGGTCCAATCTATGTTTTATGTTTTTGCATGTTTTTCCCCATGTATTGTGTGTTTTAATTTTGATTAGAGTGTTCTGAATAATACCATGTACATGTACTTTCAACTATTTGGTTGCCAATGGCTAAATACAGTATCAACATAATACAAATATCAAATAAAGTGTTGGAGAGAGGAGAACATTTGTGGCTGGACCGGGAATCGAACCCGGGAACCCTGTATCACTAGTCAGCTGCTCTATAACGACTGAGATATCCATGGTCCATCACAGTAGCCCTATAATTATTATGTAGGAAGCCGTGGGTTAAGTGTACTATTAATGTTTTAAATACTACTTCAATCTCTTCCATGTTTTGGTTTACAAATGTCGATAGTCCTCGATCTTTTTATGAAAATCCTGCTTAACCTAGCTGGCCTGTTCCCTGCACATTTTAAAATTTCAAGATGAGAAGGTACGTACAAAAATAAATGTAAAATGTGAAAATTTAAGATATTAATTACACCATCAACATATCAACCATCATTAAACATACTGTATACTTGCAATCAATGACAATTCCAAAAGGAGGATTATAGATCCAGCAAAGTAATAGTACATAATCGTTTGTCAATGGGTCGATCTGTAGAGCAATCACTCGGAGTTGAAGAAAAACTATGTCAGTATCACAGTTAATGATTATAAGTACTGAATTTGAAATTGCTTGTAACCAAGTTCTGTAAGGTATCGACAATTCAAAATTTTTATTAGTCCAAATAATGAAATGTACGGTGAAAGCTGTTCGAAATTGGTTGAAAACTTGGTATAAACCTCATATGCTAAAACAAGATGTCTACCGGGTACCTAGAGACTTTTACAAATTGACATAGACCTTAACATCAAATAAAAGTAACACAAATTTAAAATGGTGTCATTTTACTGCTAAAGTACTCAGAAAGTACAAAATGGAGCATTGGTTTCTCCTAGCATGCTGCAATTTTTACAAACAATTCAACAAAACTTCATTCATTCTTTTACGTCTTGGAGCTTGTTTTTGAATTACTTAAACTTAGAACAATTTGGTTTATCCCAATTACAACTGGCAGAGACCTGTACGTGCCATTAATGACATATGTATATTGACTTGGTCTATGGTTGATTTCGAACACAGTTGAGAACTTTACCTATCTGAGGAAATTCCTTTGGATTGGTAAATTTCGAGAACACTGTTGTACGTGCTACTGTATAATTGCCAGGTATTAATAGGATTATACGCCAACATGCAGATATTTTTTTGGATTTTCAAATTTATAAATTTGTCAAAATACAATGTCTCTGAATAAGCCTCGATCCTTCCTTACCTACATAGGCCGTGCATAGTCAAATGAATTTTAAGAGGCACTACGTCGCAAACTAGGAAACAAGCACTGTATTCAAATTCTAAGTAACTTTTGAACACTTTTTAAATGAAATCTATCCCAGAAACCATACTTTTCAGCTTATGATATTAAAAACACATGTATTGACTATAACCAAAGCTCCGTCTGTGTAGAAATTTTAATCCCTCTAATTAAGATTTCTGTATGTGATTCTGAAAGAAACTATTGTGTATAGGGGGGTCTAAGGAAGTCAGCTGTCTTCAGCTTCTGTTGTACGGATATGAGTATATTAACTGTGGCAGGATGCTATCAATGTGTAGGTGCTGACTCAGTTACTTATTTTTATTGATCCAAACATACAGTTGACCTTCGATATCTCAAACACAGTGATAATTAACTCAAATACCATGGCTATGTCGAAATGATTCAGAAGTCCCAACCACTAATTTTTAAGGTATTTTACCCTCAATATCTCGAATCTTCGGATATCTTCAGACGTTAAACAAAACACAATCAATCAACCATCAATTTTATTGGACTAATGGTCTTTGGGTCAGTGTACAATCAGAAGACTGCTTTAATGACAAATTAAATCTAGTATTTAATAATATATGAATGAAATAATATTATACAATTGACTTCTAAAATTCCCTAAACTTACCCCCTCCCCCATCCCTTTTCAATAAATGGCTGAAATGGTGTAAAACTTTAATCAATCAACCATACTATCCTCATTTTTTATGATCATAATGCTCTGAGTACCAAATTCAACTAGAACTGTCCTATCGGGCTAATACCCCCCGCGGGGCACACTACATAATGAACACAACAGATTTTCTCAGATTAACAGAAGTTTGTCTAATCAGATCAATGGGTAATATAGTATATAATTCTTAGGAAAAGTTGTGGACGATGCACTTAACGCATACATTGGTGAAATATGCCTAAGTCCAAACGTTCATATCTTTGTACAAAAATTGTCCAAAACAAAATTCCGACAAATGCACATCTCCATTAATGTGATCTAACACTCCACAAAGTTTCATAAAAATCCTGCAAGTCGTTTAGGAGGAGTTGCGGACAACGCACTAATGCATAGGTTTTTGGTGAAAAATGCCTAAGTCCAAACGTTCATATCTTGTACAAAAATTGTCCAAAATAAATTCCTGACAATATGCACATCTCCATATATATTCCAACACTCCACAAAGTTTCATAAAAATCCTGCAAGTCGTTTAGGAGGAGTTGCGGACAACGCACTGATGCATAGGTATTTTGGTGAAAAATGGCCCAAGTCCAAAACGTTCATATCTTGTACAAAAATTGTCCAAAATAAAATTCCTGACAATATGCACATCTCCATTATGTATTCTAACACTCCACAAAGTTTCATTGAAATCCTGCAAGTCGTTTAGGAGGAGTTGCGGACAACAACATATTTCGGACAGACAGACAGACAGACAGGGTGAAACCTATATACCCCCCCAAACTTCGTTTGCGGGGGGTATAATGAAAGGGGGGAGACAAAACTGCTCGCAACATACAACTGAAGACCAAGAACTGGATATAACAAAGTATAGTAACCAGTAACTAACAGCAAATCAAACTGCTAGATAACAAGATACAGCTAATTTCCAGCAGAGAAAGTAGTTCAAAATTCTCACTCCCCGAGAGAAAGTAGTTCAAAATTACACCCCGAGAGAAGTAGTTCAAATTCCCACTCCCCGAGAGAAAGTAGTTCAAAATTCCCACTCCCCGAGAGAAAGTAGTTAAAATCTCACTCCCATATTCTAACACAAAATTCACTTTAACTCTCGCTACATCATGCAGCATAATAATAACCAAAAACTTGTGCATTAATTATCAAATAACTGCACGGTGAAGAAAAAACTTATTTAACACTTGACAGATCGAGTCTCTACCAACAGACAAACATACAGACTTTGATAGCTTACTGCAGCATTCGGCTATGGGCCTCGATCACTATAATGATAAATCATTGCATCAATATATTATCTGCATGCATGTCCATTCTGGTGGTGTGGTGGGGTGGGGCGGGGTGGGGGTTGTTTCCAAACTGTTAAACTTAGTCTGATCAAATAAGCTCATATCTGTGCAGTGTTCAATTTCATGGGAATAGTGATTGTGTATGCTCATTTTTTTTAATGTCTCAGTCTATTTTATAAAATCAAACCTTTGACCACACAGCTTCATTAATGAAAGAAACAGAGCAAAGTGAGAAGGCTCTTTGAGAAGGCTGTAAGCAGTGAGTTTGAGAAGGAGCTGTTTGATAAGAAGGCTGTTTGAGTAGGGGAGCTGTTTGATAAGAAGGCTGTTTGAGTAGGGAGCTGTTTGATAAGAGGCTGTTTGAGTAGGGAGCTGTTTGATAAGAAGGCTGTTTGAAGTAGGAGCTGTTTGATAGAAGGCTGTTTGAGTGAGGGGCTGTTTGATAAGAAGGCTGTTTGTAGAACACCGCTCGCTATTTGAGAAGCAAATTTTACGATTTGAAAAGGGAGATGTTTGAGATTTTAAGGGAGATGTTTGAGAAGACTGTTTGAAAAAGATGTGTTTGGAAAGAAGGTAATGGAAATGCGGTCCAATACCCCATTTTCCCGGAACTCTTTAAGAGCAAGTCTGGAAGAGCACATGAAATAGTCGTATTGATGGAAGCTTTCTTTAATACAATACTCCGATTGGAATTTTAAAAGATGTCAACACTAGGGTTATGTATTTATTTTGATATTGTGATATCATTGCAATTCATTGTCAGAATAAACCTCACTGCATGTATTTTTTTAAGTTTTTCACAGCAAAATCATGTCATGTACTCACAGTGAAACATATGCATAAATAAATAAAATATGCATTAAAAGTATATATACATGTATTTACCTATACCTTGGTAACCATCAATCACCACTTAAATTTTATGTAGGTTTTCTGCCAAGTAGACTTACATATCTGTTATCTTCCAAATGCATTAACTGAGAAAGTGATATTGATCTGCAGATGTTTTAGTGATTCTTTTTATGTGAAAGCAGGTCGAAATTATAATGTAACTATCAAACTGACTTTCCTTTTTGTAAAAACTGCTGACAAGAATCTCATACTTCTGTGACCTATACCTTCACCATGTGACCTTGAAAATTAATAAGGTTTAACAACTTACCATGGGGAAAATTTGATATACCCCCCAGTAATGGTTAACCATCGTCTTTGAAATAACATCCCCCCCCCCCTTACATGTACATAAGCAAATGTGGGACTGTTTATAGGCATATTTCTGGGTGGTTTTTTTTTTAAAGGATTACGAGCTACCATTTTACTACTCACAAATAATTAATAAGATGCTTGCATATTTTTGTAAATCATCTGAAAAGTATTACTTTTTCGAAAACTAAAAAATCGTATTCGATCGCGTTTCAAAGATATCAATAACATTGTCTAATTATTTTATTTATTTGTGGAGTCCACAAGTAAATGCCCATTTTGAATAGTGCCGCCCTTTTTTTGTACCACGTGACAACGCGATCTCATTTTAGAACGTAAACAAATCAACATAGCATCCGAGCGATAGTTTATTTATATGTATACATACAGTCCCTGAAACGGTCTACTTTACCATTTTTCCGTGCGGTCACCGTGCGGTCTCCGTGCGGTCAACGGTCACAGTTTTGCGGTCAGCGTGCGGTCACCGTTCCGCGTCAGCGGTTACCGTGCGGTCAGCGGTCGGTCACCGTGCGGTCAGAATCAGGCTTTTTTTCTTTGCATTGACATTCGGAACTCCAAAGAGAAACGTAGCTACATGTACATTAATTTTACAGATGCTGCCCGGTTTGTTTAATGCATCTTTAGGGGTGTTTGTTAATTGCAGGTATATATGTATTCCTTGTGCTCGTAAATCCTGAAGCCATACATGTACACTCGTAATCCTGGATGTCGTTACAATTGCTAATAAAAATACTGTGTTGACAAGGGGTTACACCGTCCGTGTTTGTTTAATGCATAGATTTTTAGGGGTGTTTGTTTAATTGCAGGTATATGTATTTCCTCGTGCCCTAAAATTCCTGAGGCCATGCATGTACGCCCGTATCCTGGATGTCGTTAGAGTGCTAATAAAAAATATAGGTTTTTTTTTCTTTTTTGCACATACTGTGCATTTAGAAAAAAAAATAATCTCCATGAGAAATACTTGTACGGTTGTATATACATTTAGCATACTTTACAGAAACACATTGTACAGTATGCTTATAGACTGCATATTTCCATACAACATATAGTATCATGTGGTTTGTTTTATCATTTATATCCATTGATTGAATGTATATGTTTTTTTCTTACCTATATATTATTATGTATTGGATACAATTATTTATTTATTTATTTTTTAGCTAATGATAGAACATATCTAACCCAAGTGGAAAAAATTCCGAAACATCCGAATGATTAATTCATATTGCGTTCAGCGTGCGGTCAGCGGTCGGTCACCGTGCGGTCAGCGGTCGGTCACGTTCACATTGCGGTCCGGTCGCGGTTAGCGTAGCGGTCACCAGTCAGCGGTCACCAAATTGCGGTACCGTACGGTCACCGTGCGTTCTGCGTGTGGTCACCGTGCGTGTGGTAAAGTAGAACGTTTCAGGGACTGTAACAAATTTTAGAGTGAGATGTGCATCTTATTTACTGAATTACATCGTATTGAAGTCATTCTATCGCCCAGTCGTTTAGTAACGATAAATAAGTGGCCAATCTAGGTATTTTTAATTGTAAACAAACTCGCACTCTTACCTCTAATTTTTTGTGCACATGCGCAGAGAGGTTGTTTGGATTTCCCCTTCATACATATTTAAGAAAAGCACTGAGCCGCAATTAAATTCTACGCTCATTTGTTACGCAATTAGATGGTTTCATTTTATAAAAATTGCTGCAAAGGCTTATTTTTATTTTGTTTGAGGCACAGGTAAACTTAAATCATTTTTCTACACCCGCAAAAAAAAATATTATGGCAGCCTGTATATCTTTAAATATGCAATTGTCTGATCCATGGATATTTGAAAAGTTGCATTTGTTTATTCAGAAAAAAAACCCTGATCAGTATCAAAATAGCTATTATTCAGTTCATATGAAGCAGCAACACAATAAAACTTAATTGTTTAATCAAGACAAACTTGTGCATTAATAGATTTTTCCCCCCACAAATTTTGGATTCTAAAACATGTCATATTAATAAACACTTTTTAAATCTAGTCCGGCCCACGAATAGTGAAAGCTGTACATGTGTCAAGATATAAGTATATGATCCACCTTGTTAACTACATGCATATCTGTAAAACTGATCAACTGGACCAGGCTTTTATGAGTTATAGATTATAAACATCATTATATGGGCAGCCTAAAGTAACTTCTCATCTCAGTATCAGTTATTCCCCTTATCAGTACTTTCTAATCAGTAGTACTGTTAAGTTCCTGTCCCTATCTGACTAAAATATCAGCAACCTCCCAAAAACAGCAGAAAAACAATCTATTTCACCAAGTCAATACCGCCCACTGTATTTAGCAAACAGCAATGTGAAGGTTTATATACATACTATTTTTATGTATAGGTCTTGCAGAATTGCACAAAATTTCAGGATTGGGACTTTTTAAAGAGATCCAAGAGAGATAACTCATACTAGTCTAGCGAAATCTCCTTGGACATTTCAATGATTTACAGCATATATTTACGCAGGCCTCACTTTGGCAATCAGTTTTATTAATCACAATTAATGGACGCTGCACACATAATAGAAAATGTCACAGCTTCAAATAAAGTATGTTTCTAACTTTCTATTTATAGTCAATCTTGGAATTTTGTTCCTAATCATTTCTTGACCATCTTAAACATTAGGAAACAATTTTTTTTGCTCTATGCAAACAAATCAGTTGCATCAAAATGCCTCAAACAGCAGAATTTATTTTTCAAAAAATTTATGGGTGGTAGAGATTACGTAGCTTTCCCAATTGCTCCCTCTCCTTATTCCACATGCCGCTGAAATTTATTGCCAAGCGAATAAGGAACGAACACTGAACAAATATAATATTTACTGCGCTAAGCCTACATATTAGGGATGAATCAATATATCGATACGTACCGGTATAAAGCTCTCTGGCGATATGCGATACAGAGGTGGGTCGATATTTCGATATAAAATCGGGCTTGAAGTCTTAAATATTACGTCGGGATCATCTAGTACTTTTAAAGAAAATGTCTTCCAACAATCAAAAAAATGAAATATATAGCAAAAAATGCAACTTGCAAAGAAACCGTAACATCTTCTGGTGGCACAACTAATTTAAGTGTCCATCTTCTCCGTCATCACAAATCAAACGTACAATAAAAACAAAATCCCGTACAAAAGGAAGTCTATTGATGGAGGGGATAGACCGAATACCCAGGACCTTTTGGTAAAGTCTGTCTATCTTTAACTTCAATCTTTTTGCGGACATGCAGTCCTCTTTCATGATATGATTATTGAACGACCAACAATTAAAAACGTGCGCTTATTTTACCGGCATCATGTGTAGCATTCCAAATGAGTTTCAATTCAGCAGGAGACATTGTTACGGCAACAAGGGCCTGTTGGAGTCCCAAATGTCAAAACATAATTTTTTGAAGAAAACACGAACTTTTAAAATATTATTAAATATCATTACGAGACATCAGCTATATTTCTGTTTGCGTCCTCTTCCGTGATGGACTCTAACAAGACATTGCTGTAATATTTTGAAAATAGTTGTGAAAAAAAAATTTTGCTTTTTGCTCTCAAGTTGAATAAAAACACTTAAATGTTGATTAGATCCAATATATCGGATATCGGGACTTTGCATATCGTATCGTATCGAAATTTTGCTAGCAATACACAGCCCTACTACATATAGTCCAAAGGACTGCCTTTTATAGAAAATACTGACAACTTGTCAAACAGTGCTATTCTCCTCACTGATCTTAATGATACTTGTACAAGATTGCTGTATAACATTTAATTTAAGGAATATTTTTGTGACTTAAAAACTCCTGAAGGGCACGTCACACTATATAATATTTAAATTCACTAGATCTTTGCAGATTCTTTTGAAATTGACAATGTGTTCATCATCCAATAATTTTATGTTTGTTTCAAACTAGTTCAATCTAGTTTTGTAGTACCACGTACTGTCGGCATAATCATTACAAAATATGAACTGTCTTCATGGTCAAAGGTTCCATTGGCTGTTCCTCTTACAGGAACAAAATGGTCAACAATATGATCTTATAGTTTACATGTATATGTTTAAAAAAGTACATAAAAAACATAAACAATAAAATGCCTTCTTTGCTGATTTATCAGGTGATGAAGGCAACAATCATTGCAGAAAAAAAATTCATAACCTGCTGATGCGCCAGCAGGTTACATTTTTCTTCTGCAATGTTAGCTGCCTTCATCACCAATAAACTAACAAAGAAAGCATTTTCGTTTAGGAGTTGTGGACAACATATTTCAGACAGACAGACTGATGAACAGACAGACAGGGTGAAACCTATATACCCCTCACCCACCCCCAATTTTAGTTTGCAGGGGTGGGGTGGCGGGTTAACAATCCTCTCATTCTTATTTGTAACTCTTAATGCTGATTTGGCATCACAAACTGACCCCTGATTACACTTTTCATTGCAATGTTAATACATGTATATGGCGATAAATATTTGTCATACCTTTGGTTTGGTTTCCGGAATTTCTTCGTCGGTCTCGGTTAGTGAGAGGTTGGATGCGGTCCTGGATAAGGAGGGTGAGGAGCTGAGAGAAGAGTCATCAGAACACAGGGAAGTGTTGGAGGCGTTCCGATGGAGGGTCAGTCGACATTCCGTCCCGCTGTCCGGGCCGTAACTTTCCTGACGTTCTTCCACTCGCGGCTCACTGTGGTCGCTGACCACCACCGCCGGAATGGACCACACCGCCTCTGCCAGGCTGATCGGTGCGTCTGTTCGTGGTAGGTCTCGGGAGGTCTTGAACCAATCTACAGAGTCCGGAGAGGTTTGAACATCTCCCATGGAATAGAACTCTTCGTCTGGAGTCAGTATATCCACGGCGGAATCCGCGTTACTAGACCGCGCACTGCAGATACTGCCGTTACTGCTTCTCGGACTTAACGGGAAGTGTGATGTTATGTCAAGGTCTATTTTCAGTGATGGAGGCACAAAATTATCATCTTTACCCTTAAATTTATGGTCGGAGAGAACTTTGGCATTTTTAAGAAACTCCACATTGGCACTATATAAAACCTCTATCACCGAAGAATTTGTACAAGATTCATCACACGATGCTGCTCTCTGAAGCACAATTTGAGGTATTTTCTGTGACGTAAAACAACTGGCCTCTTTGCAGTCTGAGTATTTTGGAATGTCTTTTGGATGAGTTAATGGAGTAGATGATATTGTGAAATTGTGTTCATAATGTTCTCTAGTTTTGCCTTTTGGGACTGATTCATTACCTAAGAACTGAAACGTTGATGGAATGGATTTGGAACGTGTCCTGAACTGATCAATACTTTGGCAATGTTGAGGCACGTGACGGCTATTGCAATGACACTTATACTGTCCAGCAGTAAGATTTGTACACCTACAGTTTTCTGGCGAGCAACTGCAGTCCGCACCATGAGAGATGGATGAGTAGTTTGTGGGATTGGTCCCTATTGAAAGACTCCGATAGGAATGTTTGGGTATGGAAAGCGTGGTCATGCTTTGCACGGGTGGGGCGCCCTGGTCACTGGTACCATTAGCTGAGGCCCCCACAGGGATTGGATCAGGTGGGTCTTTTTGTTGCTTTTTTTCATGTTTCTTCAGTGATGGTTCCATGGCATGCTAGTCATCTTTGACCAACTTCTGAAAAACACAATAGATCATGCATAATCATGATTGTAAATACATGTACAGTATATTATCTTCTCTACAGCATTCAATTCGATTTCTTCCGTGGTATACATTAAATACTTGTCTAAATCACACATTTTAATGTGTCTATGACTTTTTTGATTACAGAATTTGGAGACCATTTTGTATCTATTTATACAGGTCAAAAAGTGCAGTCTTATGAGTCAATTTCCCATTCAGATTTCATTTAGACTTGCCAAAGTGAGCTCAGGTAACACTACAAGTGATGTGTTCACCCTCCATACAACATGTACCCAGCAGACAAAGCAAGATACAGTCCCTGAAACGTTCTACTTTACCACACGCACGGTGACCGCACGCAGAACGCACGGTGACCGTACGGTGACCGCAATTTGGTGACCGCCTGACCGCGTGGTGACCGCACGCTAACCGCGACCGGACCGCAATGTGAACGGTGACCGACCGCTGACCGCACGCTGAACGCAATATGAATTAATCATTCGGAATGTTTCGGAATTTTTCCACTTGGGTTCGATATGTTCTATCATTAGCTAAAAAAATAAATTAAAATAATAATTGAATCCAATACTTATAGGTTATAGACTTTGTATGGGAAAATATGACGACCGAGTTTTTTGGCGCGTACACGGACCGAGCTTGCGAGGTCCGTTCGCGACAAAAAACGAGGTCGTCATATTTTTCCATCAAAGTCTATAACCTTTTTATTATATACTTTCAATTTCATTTAGAAAGTTACAAATTTTATTTTTTTAACTTTTTTATCAATAAGTTTAACAGACTAAGAGTTGAAAAACACGAAAAAAATTTGAAACTTAAAATTTGTTGACGTTTTTATAACAGTAGCGTCAAGAAACGTGCTCTATTGTGACGTCACAATCAAATTTCCAATTTTGTTCAATTATGACGTCAGCTTGCGGGCCGAAAAGTTTCCGGGCATGTATCGTGTGATATTGGCCCGCAAACTTCTAAAGGAAAAAGAGGAGATGAAATTGAAAGTATATAATAATATTATATAAGGTAAGAAAAAAACATATACATTCAATCAATGGATATAAATGATAAAACAAACCACATGATACTATATGTTGTATGAAAATATGCAGTCTATAAGCATATACTGTTACATGTGTTTCTGTAAAGTATGCTAAATGTATATACAACCGTACAAGTATTTCTCATGGAGATTTTTTTTTTCTAAATGCACAGTATGTGCAAAAAGAAAAAAAACTATATTTTTTTATTAGCACTTTACGACATCATGGATTACGGGCGTACATGCATGGCTTCAAAATTTTAAGGCACGAGGAATACATATACCTGCAATTAACAAACACCCTAAAAATCTATGCATTAAACAAACACGGACGGTGTACCCCTTGTCAACACAGTATTTTTATTAGCAATTGTAACGACATCCAGGATTACGAGAGTACATGTATGGCTTCAGGATTTACGAGCACAAGGAATACATATATACCTGCAATTAACAAACACCCCTAAAAAGATGCATTAAACAAACACGGGCAGCATCTGTAAAATTAATGTACATGTAGCTACGCTTTCTCTTTGGAGTTCCGAATGTCAATGCAAAGAAAAAAAGCCTGATTGCTGACCGCACGGTGACCGACCGCTGACCGCACGGTAACCGCTGACCGCGAACGGTGACCGCACGCTGACCGCAAAAATGTGACCGGTGACCGCACGCGTGACGCACGAAAAATGGTGAAGTAGACCGTTTCAGGGACTGTAAGACAGTCCATCTGATAAAGCAATATTGGGTGATTGACTATCCTGTGTAATTCATACCTATACGTCAATTTTAGCAAACAACCTGACAAAATGGGGGGGAAAAGACCAACTTGCCAAAAAATTACATAAATATGACATTAGTTTGAAATTGTAATCAAGATCAATATTATATTAGATAGTCAGAGACTGCTAGCATCCATCACAACAGCTAAATTACCACCTCTGTAAAAGTTTGCAAGTATAAATAAATTGTTTCCAGACTTTAATTAGCACTTGCCAATCTCTGTTATTTTCAGAAAATGTCACATGCATACTCCTCCAACAGAGTATGATAAACATGCCGAATTTCATGAGACGCTATACGATTGGACAGTTCAATAACGTTTTATTATGGGCTATCACATTCAAGTTTTGGCTCCTAATTTTACGACATGGTGCAGACAGTGGAAGATCTGACATTGGCAGTCAATGCTGGGAATAGGAACGTCCTCAACAGGTAAATATTGAGGCCCGCGGAAACAATCACACAGTGCGGTCTGTCTCCTCCATCCCAGAGGTTCCCTAGATAGGAACGTCCTCAACTGGTAAAGATTGAGGCCCGCGGAAACAATTGCACAGTGCGGTCTGTCTCCTCCATCCAGGAGGTTCCCTAGATAGGAACGTCCTCAACGGAGGATAAAATTGGAGGCCCGCGAGAAACAATTGCACAGTGGCAGTCGTCTCCTCCATCCAGGACTGATTCCCTAGATACCATGCTTTACGCAATTAATAAATAGCCTAAAAAGATTAAAAATAATTACCACAATGATCATGGAATAATTTCTCTGAGAAACAACACGTACCTACCCTTCTATTTAATCCCAGAATCACATGCAATAAATCTCAGATATTCAATATAAAACGGACCCACAGTAAGCTATACACAGGAAATGAGAATTTGTTAGTGATAAACGTATTCTGTATTTGATCTACACACACAGCTCTCTGACTAAGGTCTTTTTGAGGACGGTCAACTTAGGGTAGACACATTCCAATTTATCTCTGCTTCTTCTAAACCTCAGTAGTTACACAAACAACACAATCGATTATGTCAATGATCACACATTCCCCTGTATCGGTACACTACAACCTCCTTAATGAACAAGTTATTCTTTCCAGTGACAAACAAGAAGACGCTGTACACACTCATCCACCGATACACATCAAAAAGTGTCAGATTAAGCAAACCAAATGTCAAAAATTACCCCAGGTCAAAACCACATTGGTCCACAACTTTCTCCTGTCCAAAGCTAGCTGTGCACGGTGACGAATCTCCTTAATTAATTAATTGGACGAGAAGACATATGTTGTTTTAACAATACGTGCCTTTTATACTGTGTGCGGTTTATAAAGTTTTAGAGTAACATACCTTGAGTTGTGGCAGTCTCTAAGTTATATTTCGAGAGCTCTTAGACGGTTCTATAAATTACAATTAATTACATGCCATATAAAAGGATGTAACTTTTATGACTCTTATAAAGTTTCGTTTACTTTCGTACATGCATGAGAACAACCTTGATACAAGTTCCTTGATCTATAAATATATCTACATGTATATGTATAAAATGTTTTTGTATACCCACGCATGCACCATCTGCATGAAATATGTGCACTTAAATCCCATTCACTCAGATGCCAACATACATTTTTTGCACATGTATCCGCTCTTTCACAAACTTAATTAAATTGAGTAAACACCCGGCATGTACGTATGCATGCTATAATTAGAGAATATTAAATGGTACTACATGTAAATATCGATCAAGATAAATTATCTATTTCTTGAGTCCTTCATTAGAGTATATTAATTGCACAGCACTCGCAAATTTTATTTTTGCAAATTGACACTGCATGAACATATATATGCAGCCATTTTGCTGAATTAAGAATTCGCATAATTATATACCCCGGTAGATAGTGAGAATTCTACAATCAATCAATTACATTACAGTATGACTCGATCGATTATATAGTGATCACATATACAGCTTACTCCACTTACATTGAAATCGCTTAATTTGAAATATCGTTTATATTGAAATAAAAGTAAATCCCCAACCTCAGTCTCTCATTTTCTTTGCAAATAAAATTCGGTTAAATTGAAATCGCATATATTGAAATATCGCTTATATTGAAACCAATCCTCAGACCACTGAGGTGATAATGTGTTGTTTTTATAACGGTTATATTGAAGTCCCTCAACCAAGCTATCGTCACGGTTAATAACCCTAATTACACAAGCAGGTAACAAGGGGGGTATTGATTCGTTTCTCACCTGATAGTTTTCACTGCATGCAAGAGTTATAATAACACTAGGGTATAACAACTTTTACAGTGAGATGTACTTATCAATTCAGAAAGACTAGCTACTCTTCAAAAAGAGAAAACGTTGTCATTGGAGACTAAATTTGATCAAGCTTCCTATGCGGTCAACAAGTTACTAATTTCGCTTATATTGAAATTCAGTTATATTGAAAGAAAAGGTTGGTCCCCTGAATTTCATTAATCCGGAGTAACTGTACAATGACAATCAAGAGCTTTAACAGCTGAACCGATGACTCGATTTTACAATGAAATCAGGCTTTAACAGTGAACTGATTTTCATTCCTTGTTAAACTTTAAAACATTATCAATTAAAATTTGTTTTTATTAAAAACAAATGTCTCCCCTCCTCCCCAAATTGAAAATGTTTCAAATTAATACCACCTCCCCTTAATGTACTACATGGTATGGAGGAGAAAGCACAAGCAGGAACATAGACAAGCTATTTTACACCCTCCACCCCTGTTGGATCCACCATAACTTGAAGGAAAATAATCGAATCCTCCTGTCCTGAAAACATATACACATCTACAAATGGCAATGAAGCATTGTACAAAGTTTCAAGGCTATCTGTTAAGCAGTGTAGGAGGAGAAGCGTTCACGAGTTCAAAAGCTATATTACACCCTCCACCCCTGTTGGATCCACCATAACTTGAAGGAAAATAATTGGATCCTCCTGTCCCGACGATATGCACATCTACAAATGGCAAGGATTTAATCCTAAAGCTGTGTACAAAGTTTCAAGTCTATCTGCTAAGCGGTGAAGGAGGAGAAGCGCTCGCGAGATTTTGAAGCTATATTACACCCTCCACCCCTGTTGGATCCACCATAACTTGAAGGAAAATAATTGGATCCTCCTGTCCCGACGATATGCACATCTACAAATGGCAAGGATTAAATCCTAAAGCTGTGTACAAAGTTTCAAGTCTATCTGCTAAGCGGTGAAGGAGGAGAAGCGCTCGCGAGATTTTGTGACAGACAGACGACTGAGGAAGTACAAAAACAATGTCTCCCCCTGGAAGAGGGGAGACATAAATATTGGATATGACTGTAGTATAGGTTTATAATGAAAAAAAAAAAAAGCTGAGACGACATACCTTGCACTTCACTATATAAGCATGCTTTACTGTAACTATAGTTTTCCCAGATCTTATAAAATTGTTGCCTTTTATGAAATTTCTGTGCTGTTGATAATCAGGCTTTATAAATTATGCCAATAACCATGCATGCCTGTACGAATTTGATATAATCCCATTGGAATCAGTCAATCATAAACAAAAATTTGTTATTCATACAGTCTATCATTAACTTTTTTTCCCCTTCTGCATGCACAGGCTTTCAAGTGACTTTTTGTGAAAAATAAGGGCCTTTTTTAGAGCAAAATTCTTAAAAAATAAGGGCTATTTTTAGGATATTTTAGGAATTTTCAGGCAAAAATAAGGGGTAAAACTTCCTAATTAACCCCCAATGAATTAATTTGTACTTACCAACAGGTTACATAAAATACCATATACAAATTACCATCATAGAAGATCATACAAGTGTCAACACGGGTATTCAGTATTTCAAAATAACCATAAGAAATGATCTGTTGTGTATGGTACGTACACAAATCCATGCTGAAAATGCTGATAACCATAGCATGTCTTCACAGAAATACATTGATTCAACACAACCACTATCTGAAAGTATACTATATAAAGTTTGTTTTGACTACTTTTTGACTTTTTAGCAAGTGAAGTCTTACTTATCGAATTTTTTTTGTTGTAAAATTAGGATTTTCATGGAAAAATAAGGGATTTTTAGGAATTTGGACCTTACATAAGGAAAATAAGGGCCTCTGACAAAAAATAAGGAAAATTAGGAAAATAAGGGCCCCGCTTGAAAGCCTGCATGCAGTCAATCCATAAGACCATTATTTAAGGGCCCTACATGCAATATAAGTGCGGCATGATATTTCCAAGCAACATGCACCACTCACAACTGAAGATACAAGAGCTTAGGAGCAATAAATGTCTGTATTCCATGACATCATAAACAATTAACACATAAATCTTTCCATCATGCTATTAATTGGAAGAAAGCTACTTAATCTGCCATATCTGGGTATTTTAAATAATTAATTTTTATCCAAACAAGTTATCTATAAACTCGATTTTCTGAGCTGTGCTTGAAAGTGCATGTCCACAACATAATGTTAACTTTGACCTTGCAATAACCCTGAAAGAGATAATTAAAGGTCTTCTCTCCACTTGAGACTATCCCAATAATAAAACTTAAGATGGTAATTTTTGCTTCATAATATATATAGTTTTTGGGGGGCACATACTATTTAGTAATAAATCAATCTGCATGCACCTTAATTCACTGCCTATCAATAATAGCTATTTTACCTTTGTACAGGACCTTTTGATTATATATATTCATTATTGTTTAATATGTATATGTCTCGCTCGAGAATTTTTCACTGATTTGGAGTTGCCACCATTGTCCATGAAGGGCTGCAATCAATTTAGGCCTAATTATGCTTGGCACTTAATTAGGGCCTAAGTTGAGCAGGTAGGGATCTTTATCATGTAGCAGTGGGGCCTGTTGTGACACGGAACCTCGTTTTTGCGGTCTCATCCGAAGGACCGCCTCATTTAGTCGTGAGTAGCTCTTACGACAAGAAAGGGGTACTGAGGAGTATCCTAACCCAGATCAATCCCCACGGGGCTCCAGGACATTTTAATCCGAAAAACAAATGAAGCGCAAATAAAACTGAATCAGATTCTTTATTGGATGCATTATACATGTATATATCGTTAATGAAAGAAACTGCATCACAAATAAGACCACACCATTTATCGGATTAAATTGTGCCTTTTCCCCGTCTGAATTAATAATTAGGTATATAAATTGTGCCTTTTCGGCAATGTTATGTATGAATTGATAATTACGCGAGGGATAGCTTAAATCTTTGGTTTGGTATAATATGAATAATTTGTTGCAAGTTTGAGGGATATGATGATTTATTCAGCCTAGAAAAATCAAATTGATATTATTTTTCTAGGCTGAATAAATCTTCATATCCCCCTCACTGCCATGCAATAAATGTATAAATACTAAATCCATGATGAAAATGCACAGATTCAATGATACTATGTTTTAGAAGAACAAAACACAAGAAAACAATGGCATTATACCTTCCCTGCAGTCCCCCCCCCCCCCCCCCCCAAACTTACCCATGAATCTCAACCAAATTTAAACACCAGTATCTAATTAACGATTGTAACACTGTTTTAGACAACTCTTTAAATTATCAAGGAAATTAACACTAAATCAACTGCACGGTATTATAAGGACATGTAAACAATATCTGCCTGGAAGGTTATATATTTCAGGAACTGTCGAGACTTGCATGTGCAGGTACTATATGAATGCCTAAAACACACAGGACAATGTTTATACAGATATAAAATTAGAATACATATAATTATAATCCACAAGTATGAAGTCTTGGATATAAGAGTTGGTTTTAAATTGCAAACATGAGTGACCAAAAAAATAAAATAAAAAACATACAGGTTAAATTAACCTATAAATCAATCTGCACATAATATAAACTCACAAATTCTGTATCTGCTGGTCACTAGGGGTCCCATTAAAAAATCCTGTTGTACCCATAATAGAAAAGTCCCGGAGACCTACATAACGAAAATCTGTTTACTTCCCGTTAACTTCCTGTGCGTGTGTCGACAGTTCATCTCTAAGTCATATAGTGATATACATGTATAAAGAAGCCTTTCATAGTATCTACAAAATTATCTACCGATTTGCACAACAATCCAACCCAACATATATTGCGCTGCATTATCGTACTAATTAATACGTCTTTACATTGACATATAACACACCCACTGCACTTCACAGGTTTCTGACACATTTGCGATGGATTTTATGACTATTAAACCTATCCTGATAAAAGTTACACCTTTAATGGGAAAAAAAGGGAAGTAAATACCTATAATGACATATTAGTAAAGGAATGTGTGCTGGATTCATCATTTAGTTTTAAGGATGTTGTAGGCTGAGCTTTTGAGAACAACTGCGCAGGACGCTATCACTAAGTATTTACTGATCAATGCTGACCCCATCAGTGCAAACATAATACGCATTTACAACGGAACCCTGTCCAGTTGAAAATTTTTGTGTCAATTTAGATTTTGAAAAGGGTTTGGTAGGGACTATATTTTTGTGGCGGAAGGATTGATTAAACCAAAAAGCATGATTTTACAGTTTCTATATCCCCCAATATACCTTCTATTTTTATACACCTATTTGTATATTACAGTTTTAAAATTAATGATACAAGTAGATGAGACTTGGAACTAGTTCAAATATTGTTATTTATTAATTTTGTTGAGGTATTTTTCCAAACAGATTACATATTCTTTAAAAAGTCCAATTCAATTTACTCGAAATTCTGTGCAAAAAATCAGTATTTGTCCAATATTTTAAAAATTTGACCGAAATCCTCTACTTTTTAAAGTTCCATTTTAAATTTTGAGACAAGACTCTGAATATTATGTGAATTTTAAGAAATTGACATCACTCCTAACATGTGGTTTTTTAACTCTGAAATTCCGATATCATGCGTTTTTCCGTATATCAAGTGCAAAAAGGTCATTATTTTATTTCCATTACATGTATTAAATCTTTTTTTATATCCGTATTGTAAGAAGACATTATTATGTATCTATTTCATGTAATGATTGATCTGTATTCCTTATGTTTTGTTTACACCAACAGACGGATGGAGTTTAAATGAATAAATCTTGAGTAAATTTTAAGTGCAAAAAGGTCATGTTTAAAACACTGTAGCTCGAAACAAGCATGAAAACCTAAATTTTTTCTTTTTAATTTCCTGATTCTCTTTCAATGTAGAAATCAAAAATACACTTCCCAAAAAAATGACATCACTTTAAACCTCACCCTAGAAACTCTTTAACAATATTTTTTTCATACTAGCACACACTACTTTACTCGCATGTAAAATTAACAGAAAGAACTGCATGA
>CAJDSM010017824.1:1887-20028 GCA_903981925.1 Ostrea lurida
TAGCACTAATGCGACAAAAACGGACTTCTCCACCCAGAACCTATAGACAAGCTAATATACTAAACAAGCAATTCCAATCAGCTGTTCTCAGAAAAACAAAATTACACCAAACAGGAATTATAGCCAAATGCCAAATGGAAGGAAACCACCTACAGCCCCAGGTATCAACATACAATGTGCAGGAGTACTGAAACTGCTACAAAAATTAAATCCCAACAAGGCAGCAGGACCAGACAACATTCGACCAAAATACTAAAAGAACTAGCATGAGAAATAGCACCAATCCTAACCATTATATTCAGAAAATCCTTGGAAACGGGAGAATACATCAGACTGGAGATCAGCAGACGTAAGTCCAGCTGCGTTCAAGATCGGTAAGCGGCTACGTAGGCTCGGTAGCGCTACGATCTTGAAACGGCAGCTAGGCTATCCTGACCGTAGGCGAAAACAAGCGTTAATTCATTACAGTGCGTTCAACGATACCTAGATTTCTAAGCCTAGCGGCTAGGCTAGACGCTACGATCTTGAACGCAGGCCAGTCTATAAAAAAGGGGACATGCACAAGGCTAGAACTATAGACCAACATCCTTAACCTGTATCTGCTGCAAACTAATGAGCACAATGTCACGCACATCAGTGAACCATGCGGACAAAAATGACATTCTATTGTACCTTTAGGAGCAAAAGATCATGCGAAACACAACTAATCGAATTCATTGACGAAATAAACCATCAATATGTCAGCTGGAAACATACCGATGTACTCATCATGGACTTCTCAACAGGATTTGATAAAGTGAGCCACAGCCTCCTCGTCCATAAACTAGACCACTATGGAATCCGAGGTAAAAACCAACACATGATACAAACTCCTGTCGGATAGATCCCAAGACTAGTTGTGGATGGAGAAAAGTCCAACTACATTAATGTTGAATCATGTGTACCACAAGGCTCTGTTCTAGGTCCCTCGTTATTCCTATTCTACATTAATGATATGCCGAGCGGTCTAACTCAACAGTGAGATATTTGCAGATGAATCCTAGCCTATCTGGCAGTAACATCAAATCAGATGCACAAAATCTACAATCAAACTAAATAAACTTGAATATGGGAGAAAAAATGGAAAATGGAAAAGCAAGTCCCTTACCATCATGTAAAAAGGCTAATAAATTATTATAAACTACATCATGGTCACACCTTAAAACCAGTGAGCAACGCTAAATCATCTCGGCGTACTATAACTCAGACTCAGCTGGACAACCACATCAACAACATATGCGTAGAATCCTCAACATCGGTTCAGCATCTACAAAGCAAAATGCATATATTAACTCACTCAGTTAGACCCATAGTAGAATATGCAGCCACCGTGTGGGACCCTTACACGCAGAAGGACATATGCACACTAGACATGGTCCGGCGCAGAGGAGCCAGATACGTTTGTAACAAACATGGAAACAGATCAGGTGTAGATAACATGTTGACTACACTGACATGGAAAACCCTTGAACAAAGAAGGAAGGAAGCCAAACTTTGTATGTTGTACAAAATCCACAACAAACAAGTTGCAATCAGTGCTGAGCACAGACTAATACCACCAAGTCGATTATCAAGGAACATGCACAATCTCTCGTTCCAAATTCCATCATCAAACAGCGACTACAGAAAATTCTCCTTCTCCACGTACCATCAGGGACTGGAACACCTTACCTCCAGACATCGCATCAGCTGGGTCACTCAGCACACTCGACGTGGCTAAGAGGCAGAAGCAGAAGGTGATCAAACCACTGAACTAACCTGGCCAACATACTAAGTATATTGATATTATTACATCATACATGCTCTTTATATTGTGGAGATGAAAAAATAGATTTACAAAAAATTGGTAGATCTATACATTACATATGACCTTAATAATCAGATTTCTTCGTTGTGTTTTGGTCAGGTCTTGAGTTATATGTTGCAGTCCATAATGAATTATGCCATTTTCTATAAAAATTATGTTTAGTACAGTAAATCTTGCTTGTGATGAACTCCTGGTGACATCTAGATAACAGAGACTTCTTCACTGTGAATTTCTATATAAACAAGTTTGACTGTACCCTTAGATGATCTGTTGTCAATATATTGCAGACGACAGCAGAAAAATACCTTGGACTGCAGAATTCCTTCATTGATGTAACAGCAGACAACGCCAAAGAAATCCACTGTATAGCGGCTAAACAGAGGCAGAAAATTGTACAGAACATTACCAACAAAAACAGTAAACACTCAAAACAGTTATATACTAATCACTGTATAGCAGCTAGACAGACAGAAAATTGTACAGAACAACAGTTAGACTAGTCCTCTCAGTTAAAAATGAATTTTTCTTTTCTATAAAGATACTAAATCTTAGTCTTACATCAACTTACAAATCAATGATCATTTTTGTAATGTTTGTAATTCAACATACAGTAAGCAAGATTGAGTTTATTTTTTGTCGGTGTAATGACAGACCAGTAACAGGCTTAATTGTATAATTATATCGCTTGGGTTCAAATTTACACTTCTCTTCAATAATAAATCCAAATCAAAGATTTATAATTGCCCATGTTTCAAGTGATAAAAAGAATCATCACTATAATTTCGGCCTTTATCCTGGTACCAAAAAGTCTAATCTATCAAATGGATCATATAGAGCTCAAGAAATGGCCAATGGCAGGAAGAATATTGAATGGAATATTGTTTTATGGTGTCGTTGGTCATTCTTGTGCTTTACGTGTACGTTTATGAACAATGAAAACCTATTCATACAGTGGGTGTTTTTCCAGGTAAACAGGTGGTCCTAATGCTGATAACATCCTCGTACCTGCGCAGTCGCCTGAGGGACCCAGTGATATGTCTCGCTGCACTGGCCGTATTCTGTCTGATTGGACTGGTCGTTCAGCTGGAAACTTTACGGATAATTGTTTATGATAACTCATAAAGCCTATCGGCAGTGGAAGATGATGTGTGGATAACATGGCTGTGATCCTGTTGTGTCCGTTGTTAAATATTGTATACATACGTTTCATACCGTTCTGCAAGCATGCAGAAATATCAAAACTTGAGGTCCGTTATAGGGCTAAAACTGTTTAATATTTTTCTTTTCATACAAAACTGTATGAGGCATATATTGTACTTTTAAAACAGATACCTATGTCATGGATTGGCTGTGCTTCGTATAATGTCCCGTTAGTAATACTGGTAAAAGTGGTTATTTACGCGTGGGGGAAATTTACACTAATTACGAGGTCACGTAATTAGCGCGTAAATTTCCCCACGCGTATACATATGTTACATACTCCATTCAGTGACCGCGTATTTTTCCCCCACGCGAAATGTTGGCCATGAAAAAACGCGTACTTAACCCCCAGCGTAAATAACCACTTTTACCAGTATACGTTTTGAATGAACCACTTATACGATCAGGCGTTCTCCTCCAATACTAATTTACCGCTTTGCAACTTTAGTGCCATGTTCACATAATGGAAGGAAGACTTTAAGCCATACGTGCTGGTAATGTTCATTAGCAGCAGTGACAAAGTTATTGAATATTCACACATCTAATCGAAAGTCCAGTCACAATAAAACCTTGAGGATATCAGCATAACTAGAAATCACTCTCGTTGAAAAGGCAAAGCCTACAAGAATGGCAAAGTCTCTCTGTAAAGAGGACCTTGGAACAGAAATTGCAATTAAATTCTGATGAATTAGACTGTAGAATTAGGCAGAATGGAAAACTTTACGGAAACTATTTGTCATGTAAAAATCGAAATGTACAAATACAGTCTACTTTAAACACCATTTCCTAGCATTTTACACCCGCTGCAGAAATTTGCGATAATATTAACACATCAGATGCACTTAGTTTATGTAACATAATGAAGGTACTTGAAATCTTTGAACAATTCCTGTACTTCAAATATCAATACACAACGTAACCAAGAAAACGTTTTATCATTATCAACCCCAACACACCAGGAATAACATATTACCGAAGTTAAACTTTGATGTCAAAATTCACAATACAATCGCAGCAAGCCTTGTGTTTATACATCCAAACCACGAAACAGCCCTGGATGTGCTCAAAAAATCATTTGCTCAAACCAAGAAAATTATCAAGGCACACACAAGTGCACTTTTGGACCTTCCTCATCCCAAACAAAGTTGTTATTAGTTTAGGAAGACATGGAGATTTCTTGGAATTCTGTGTCGGAGCTTGGAGTGTCTTGGTCAAACTCAATCAAGAGACATACAGAGCTTTGCTTTAATATATTGCACTCGTATCAGACTGCTCACTAGTATCGGACGACAATAGGTAAATTCTTACAAAGAAATCCTTCTTTTCTGGTGCTACTTTGTAACTTATATTTGATTGTGACCTTTCAATGTTACATGTATCTATATTTTCATGTTGATAAATTTGTTGTTTTTGCTAATAGTGCAATGTACTTTAGACTTGTTGTCATTACTATTGAACTTTTAAGAGTAAATTTTGTTCTGTAATTTCTTCTTCTTTTTTTCTTGTTTTTTATCTCTAGAAGACATCTAAAGCAAGCATAGATCACTCTCCTACCTTTGATTTTACTGAAATGGATTATACACTGGATACTATTCACAATCCTACTTATTTGATAGAAAAGAAGAATTTTTACATATAGTGATAAAAGTCAGAGCCTCGATGAACAAATATACAATGATACAAGGACATGAAAATATATATATATTTTAAAAAAAACATCATTCTGAGAGAGAGACAGGCACAGAGAGAATGGGAGAGAGAGAGAGTTGGAGGAAAATTGATGGGAATTGTCAGGATGGTGGAGATAGCTATTATTCTTTAATACACCCTTTACGGGGAACGGAAAGAAAGTCACAGGTGAAAATATTTTTTTTTTAGAATATGCAAGCATAATTCATGCAATAAAGAATTGGATTAAAAAAGTCTGCCATAAATATTAATTTCAGAAAGTTGGCAAATCCATTTATTAGGTCAAACGTATACAATGTACTGAAATGTAAAAAAAAAAAAAAAAAAAAAAAATCCAAATTCTTTATGAACTTCTTAACAAAAATTCCTCTGTGACAATTTAATTGGTAAAACAAGATGGAGTGAACTTCTAGAAATAGATAATATTGAGTGAAAAATAATCCACAAAATACCTTTCATGATAACAAAAAACAGTAAACTTCAATGGTTCAAATATAGTGGAGTGTCTTATGTACTGCCGTGGGAATTTTATGAATAAAGCAAGCCACTATGCCTATATCTTATCATCTTCGATAGCCAGGGGTTTTCGGTCCACTCCGCGGAGTGGACCGATAACCCTTGGCTAGCGGGCCTTGGGTTGCTTTTTCGGACCTCTGAGTTGCGATTCATTACGTCATCAAAATGTGAATGTTCTATTTTTAGACAGAATTTCTATTTTTCATGAAATCCTCAAATTTCGTCACTGAAAATAATCAAATTGATCAGTTTTATCATTAGTATGCTTGTTCGCACTTATTTTAAAGTACTTTTGTACATTTAATCATTATTTTATCATAATGATTGAATCCATTTGAAATTGTGAGACTTCATTCACATTAAAATGTGAGTAGCTTGTAATGTTACACGTTCATAAAAGCTGCATTTTGAGAAGATAATGTTAGATTTTAATTGCAATGACACATTGGCACTGTTTTCATGTGTAGACAATTTAGGTTTCAGTGGGAGGGGGAATCGAAAGGGGGTAGGGTTGGGGTTGGCAAGAAGTTTTAAAAATAGGATGTGGTTTACTCTAAATTACGCATAAGATCAATTAAAATATGCATAAACTATCTAGCATTATCATAGTTTTCTTGCAGTTTCGTTGGGGGAATTTATTGGTATGTGTTTTTGTAATCGGGAGCGCATAGAGTTTATTCCAATTTTGGGCCCCAGATGGCATAATAGAAGTAACAGAAATGTCCCCAAAAAAGAAGTGAGAAAAGTTACAATATGATGAAATCACAACCTACATGTATATATTGACCAGCTGATACTTGACATTGATTGACGTTTCTTATACAGGTGTGAGTTTTAATGACATGAGTTTGTAAATATTACATGTAAATATAACATACATCTATATTTTGGGACACGCACTCTCAGCTCCTTTATAATGATTATGTAAAATGTTAATATCAAGGTCGTTTGAGACCTGGATGTTTGTCGAATACTCATTAAGGTATTTGGCGTTTACCGCTGGTAATTATCTTCCTCAATTTCATTATTGAGCAATAATTGTTATTAGATATTACATTTTTATATCATTCAAAAATATAAAAATATCAATTTGTTTTCATTAAATACAAATGTCTCTCCTCTTCCCCTAATGGAAAATGCTTTAAATTACTTCCTTAATGTAGTGCGTGCTATAGAGGATACATCGTCGGAACCCAGGAGTTTTCTCTCCATTATACTGCATTCAATGGATGTAGTCTAATGGACAGAAAAACGTGGGTTCCGATGTTGTCGAGGAGAAAACACATTATGAATCGTGCTGTGTGCATTGAGGAAAACGATAAAGAAAATATTCAAAATTGGTATAACCAATTTCATTAGCACACGATACAAAAATAATGACTGTTATGTTGAAGTATCAGTAAGAAAGTGAACATACCCTTATACATGAAAAAAAAGAAGCTATAAGATTCTTCTTTGATCTAATGTAAATTGTGGGACAATATTAGATATCTGGTCAAAACAATGTCAACATCATCAAATGATAATGATTTTTTTTCTTCAAAATTCCAAGGCTATATCCGATAAGCCATGTTGGAGAAGTATTCACAGGCCAGTTTACATTATCCGCCCCTCTTCGATCCGCTATATGTTGGATGACAATTGGATCCTTCTGTCCAATAAGCACATCTGCGAATGACAATGAAACACTGTACAAAGTTCCAAGGCTATCTGATGGGCCATATAGGATAAGTGTTTTCAAGTTATTTTACATCCACACTCCTCAAACACCCACCATAATGTGTAGAAATATAATTAAATCATCCTGCCCTGACAATATACACATCTACAAATGGCAATGAAGCATTGTACAAAGTTTGAAGTCTATCCAATAATTAAGCCATATAGGAGTAATGTATTTACACCTTCCACACCTTTAGATCCACTATAACTTTACGGAAATGATTAGATCATCCTGTCACAACAACATTCTCATCTGCAAATGGCAGTGAAGCACTGTACAAATTTCAAGTCTATCCAAAAAACCATATACGAGAAGTCTTAACAAATATATTACACCCTCCGCCTCTCTTAGATACACCATAACTTCTAAGGAACATGATTGAATCGTTCTGTCCTGACAATATGCACATCTACAACAATGATGCTGAAGCCTTGCGCAAAGTTTCAAGTCTATCCAATAAGCCGTTTAGGAAAAGCGTTCGAAAAAAAATTTGTGACAGACAGACGGGGGACGGACGAACAATAAGTACAAAGACAATATATCTCCCTCTGGAGGACACTAGGCCCCAGAAATCGATGTCATACCAACAAAACCGGAGACAACGGGCCAACTTCTCTTAGAAATCTATCCAGATCGTGGAAGATTGATATCAGAAGAATCTGGATCATCCTTATCCAGACGCCATCACCGTGGAACTGATTGTGATCCAGGGAGATATGGCAGCAAAACAGGTGAAGAAGTGGTTTGGCCACAAGAGGAACCGCTCCATCAACACCCGGACTCTCACAGAAATCGCAACGAAAAAACAACAGAATATCTTCAACTAATTCAGCAAACTGTGTCAATGAAAGGATGTTTCCAAGAAAAAAAAACCCACAACCATCCGATCCTAGATCACCTAGTGACTGTTGCTACAGCAAAGCCAAGTGCAGTAAATCACCAGAGTATTGCAATCCATCTGGTTTCACTATGGGGTGTGTCCACTTGTCAATTAAGTGTGTCACTTGATGATTTAGTACAAAAGCCATCCCCTGTATGCGCAGCTTTAACTGACATCACCAATGATCCAGCAACAGATTTCATGAACTTCCCTGCAGAGCCATACAAGCCCAACAGTAACACTTTACTCCTCCGAAGAGAGCAGAAAATTTGTCATAAATTCTAATTTGTCATAAATTTTCCACATTACGCATGGATTACCCACAAGACATACAACAGCTGTGTCAATTCTACACCAACCAGTCCGCTTGCTGGAGGACACTAAGCACCAGAAATTGATGTCATCCCAACAAAACCGGAGACAACGGGCCAACTTCTCTCAGAAATCTATCCAGATCATGGAAGAGTGGTATCAGAAGAATCTGGAGCATCCTTATCCAGAGGCCTTCACAGTGGAACTGATCGTGATCCAGGACGACATGACAGCAAAACAGGTGAAGAAGTGGTTTGGCCACAAGAGGAACCGCTCCATCACACTACATAAAATGTCAATCAGAAATATCTTGTGTTCAACTCCTAGAAATGGATGTTCTTATGCCAAGACAAAAAGGATGTTTGATCTTCACAACCCTCACTTACCTCCCTGTTCCGTCACAATGCAACATGGTTATTCTCTAACTCATCTCCCAGTTCCGTCACAATTCTATAGTTTCACTGTCCCGAGGTAATTCTATATAAACTTACCTCCCCTGTTCCATCACAATGCTATGGAGTCACTGTCCAAGATAATTCCCTATAAACTTACCGCCCTGTTCCATCACAATGCTATGGAGTCACTGTCTGAGGTAATTCTCGTAATTATAGAGAATTACCTCGGACAGTGACTCCATGCAATTGTGATGGAACAGGGAGGTATAGTTATAGAGAATTACCTCGACAGTGACTCCATATATAGCATTGTGATGGAATAGGGAGGTAAGTTTATAGAGAATTACCTCAGACAGTGACTCCATAGCATTGTGATGGAACAGAGAGGCAAGTTTATAGAGAATTACCTCAGACAGTGACTCCATAGCATTCATGTGATGGAACAGAGGAGGCAAGTTTATAGATAATTACCTCGGACAGTGACTCCATATATAGCATTGTGATGGAATAGAGAGGAAGTTTATAAAAAATTACCTCGGACAGCGACTCCATGGCATTGTGATGGAACAGGGAGGTAAGTTTATAGATAATTCCTCGGACAGTGACTCCATATATAGCATTGTGATGGAATAGGGAGGTAAGTTTATAAAAAATTACCTCGGACAGCGATCCATATATAGCATTGTGATGGAATAGGGAGTAATTTATAAAAAATTACCTCGGACAGCGACTCCATGGCATTGTGATGGAACAGGGAGGTAAGTTTATAGAGAAATTACCTCAGACAGCGACTCCATAGCATTGTGAGGAAAGGGAGGTAAGTTTATAAAAAATTACCTCGACATGGACTCCATGGCATTGTGATAGAAAGGGAGGTAAGTTTATAAAAAATTACTCCGACAGCACTCCATGATTGTGATGAACAGGAGGTAATTTAAGATACTAGACCGACTCCATGGCATTGTGATAGAATAGGGAGGTAAGTTTTATAAAAAATTACCTCGGACAGCGACTCCATGGCATTGGATGAACAGGGAGGTAAGTTTATAGAGAATTACCTCGGACAGCGACTCCATGGCATTGTGATGGAACAGGAGGTAAGTTTATTAGAGAATTACCCTCGACAGCGACTCCATGGGCATTGTGATGGAATAGGGAGGTAAGTTATAAAAAATTACCTCGACAGCGACTCCATGGCATTGTGATGGAACAGGGAGGTAAGTTTATATAGAATACCTCGGACAGCGACTCCATGGCATTGTGATGGAATAGGGAGGTAAGTTTATAGAGGAATTACCTCAGACAGCGACTCCATGGCATTGTGATATAACAGGAGGTAAGTTTATAAAAAAATTACCTCGGACAGCGGACTCCATGGCATTGTGATGAAATAGGGAGGTAAGTTTATAAAAAATTACCTCAGACAGCGACTCCATGGCATTGTGAGAACAGGGAGGTAAGTTTATAGAGAATTACCTCGGACAGCGACTCCATGGCATTGTGATGGAAAGGGAGGTAAGTTTATAAAATTACCTCGGACAGCGACTCCATGGCATTGTGATGAGAACAGGGAGGTAAGTTTATAAAAAATTACCTCAGACAGCGACTCCATGGCATTGTGATGGAATAGGGAGTAAAGTTTATAGATAATTACCTCGGACAGTGACTCCATATATAGCATTGTGATGGAATAGGAGGTAAAGTTTATAAAAATTACCTCGGACGCGACTCCATGGCATTGTGATGGAAAGGGAGGTAAGTTTATAGAAGAATTACCTTAGGAAGCGACCCATGGCATTCGTGATAGAATAGGGAGGTAAAGTCTATAAAAAAATTACCTCGGACAACGACTCCATGGCTATTGTGAATAGAATAAGGGAGTAAGTTCTTATCAAAAAATTATCCTCGGACCAGCGACTCCATGGCATTGTGATCCGGAAGGGAGGTAAGTTTAAAGTAGAAATTACCTCGGACAGCGCTCCATGGCATTGTAATGGAACAGAGAGTGTAAGTTTATAGAGAATTAACCTCAGACAGCGACTCCATTGGCGATTGTGATGGAATAGGGACAGGTAAGGTTTATAAAATTACCTCGAGACGGCGATCAGTCCATGGCATTGTATGGAACAGGGAGGGTAAAGATAAGAGGAATTACCCGGACTCAGCTATCTCCATGGATTGTATGGAATAGGAAGGTTAAGTTTATAGAGAATATACCTCAGCAGCCTACTCCATGGCATAGTATGTAGAACAGGGAGGAGAGTTTATAAAACAATTACCTACGGACAGCGACTCCATGGCATTGTGATAGAATAGGGAGGTAAGTTTAATAAAAAAATTACCTCGGACAGCGAGCTCCATGGCATTGCTGATGAATAGGGAGGTAAGTTTATAGAGAATTACCTCAGACAGCGACTCCATGGCATTGTGATAGAATAGGGAGGTAAGTTTATAAAAAATTTTACCTCGGACAGCGACTCCATGGCATTGTGAGTAGAACAAGGGAGGTAAGTTATATAAAAATTACCTCAGACACAGCGACTCCATGGCATTGTTGATGGAAATAGGGAGTAAGTTTATAGAAATTTACCTCGGACAGTGACTCCATATATAGCATTGTGATGGAATAGGGGAGTAAGTTATAAAAAATACTCCTTCGGACCAGCGCACTCCATGGCATTGTGATGGAATGAGGGAGGCAGTTTATAAGAAATACCATGGATAGCAACTACCATAGCATTTGTGATGGAAACAGGGAGGCTAGATTTATAGAGAATACCATGGACAGAGCAACTTCATTAGCACTATGCTACCATCACACCATCTCAATTCATATATGATGACAACCTTAAATTTATTACCTCCCACAAGTTCCAGACACATACAGTATATGAATAGTTTTCTTTACCAATCCACTATTAGATTATGGAAATGATCTACCAATACACATTAGAAGTCTTCTTCACCTTTCAGCATGGTCCTAACCTGAGGAGGAATTAAATTCAAGAATTTTATCGTCACTTATAATTGAAGATGGAGATGGATTGTGGCATGGTAGCAATTATTCTTGTATAGTATATGGGGGGGGGGGTGGGGGGCATGTCATAAACTGTTTTGTAATTATTCTTTGAATGGTTCCATAAAGTCTTCCTCTTGACATGTCCATACCAAACACCAGAAAGTAAAGCCTCATCACCTACATCTGATCATGTATTTTTAAAAAAGGATTTGTATTAAAATTAAAAATCAAATAAAGCATTAGAAAATTTTTTTGTATTAAAATCATCTAAGCTATAGATCTCAAAGCCCTGTATAGATGTATAAGCTTTTAAATTAGATGGCTTGGATTAACCTGCCATTAGATCTCAGAGCCGTGTATAGATGTGTAAGCTTGATGTGGCTTGGATTAACCTGCCATTAGATCTCAGAGCCGTGTATAGATGTGTGAGCTTGATGTGGTTTGGATTAACCTGCCAGTCTTGTCACTGTTAAGCATCAAAACAAAGTTATCTTCCTGTCAACAATTCATTTTTAATCACTAGTGTCATCAGCTAAGAGCAACTTCCATGTACTACTGTTTGAATTAGTATATACTAGCTGATTAGTGTCTTATCTACCAGTAATCATTGAGCAGATATCATATTCTGATGCAATACCCATACTTTTCTTTTTATCACTACTAGCTTAGCGATAAATGATTTTAATACAATCTACGCATTCTTTTTCATCATCAAGAAAAAAACAATCAATGCATACACAACAATTTTCAAAAAGTTTCTAAAATGAATGATTTTTTTTGGTGTAATTTATTTATTTTTGCAACATACAATACAAACATAGACACTCAAACATACAATTCATTCTCCCTGTGGTTACGATTTATAATTAAACAGAAAAAGAAAATAACAAACAAAATTCCATTTATTTGATATACAAATTCAGTCAAAAATATTTTTCAACCTCATCCAAGCTTTATCAAAGTTATAAAGTTTAAATAGCCTTGCTATTGATAGACAGTGGAATTTCACCTAATACATATATGTATAATAATATTTGACCCAATCTAGTTTCCATCGTGTATGGTGAAAAACTTCATAAGAATTTATTTGAACCAATCCAAACAATTTTAGTTTAGAATTATTAATCCTTAGACCAGAAAAACTGGAGAAAAATTCTATAATATCTAAAGCTGCAAAAAGCTAATCAGGTGAACCATCAAGGGCTAGTGAAGTATCACCTGCACATTGTGATAACTTATGAACATTCCGTGTTTTTTCTATGTATATACCTTTTATATCTTTGTTTTGTTTTAATTAAAACTGCAAGCATTTCGGCACACAAGAAGAATAAATAGGGTCCCCCTTTCTACACCGCCTTTGTATGTCAAACTGTTCCGATAAAATTCAAAGCTCTGAAATTGATATTTAAAATCTTTATCCATTGAATAAAGTTTTCCCCAAAACCAAAATAGTTTAAAACTTTATAAATGAATGACCATGACATTGAGTCAAAGGCCTTCTCAAAATCAATAAGTTGTATTTTTAATGTGCATACCATATATACTGTAATTTAGGGAGAGGAGCCAGTAAGTTGTAAGAACTTGTCTCCAATCCATTTGATTTTTCAATAAAATATGTTCAAAGAAATAAGTACTAGAAAACCTGGAATGTGAATGATTACAAGAATTGAACTAGAATTCTGTGAGTAAGCTAACGTGATAACCCCTTTCCCCTCCTCATCCCCTAAAATCACTCAAATCAAAATTTAGAATATGAGGTGCATGATGACATCATGTAACAAAGAATCCCTGATTTCATAGAATCTTTTGTGGTTTTTACAGGGTAATGGGGGGGGGGGGGGGGGGGGGAGGGGGGAACAGATGAATGGACATAACATAGGATCACTGTAAAGTAGCCATATTAACTAGAAAACTGACATCGTGAGCAAGGGCTATCAAAGGAAAGTGACATCTGTATGAAGGTGCTGTGAACCCAGAATTTATACACTTCTGCCTCTTCTTGCAGAGTACAATTCTGCAAAGTTTCAAAACTGTACCATAAAAAACTTTTTGAGTTATCGCATCACAACGAAAAATGTTGACGGACAGACAAACGGACGGGCGGACGGAACTCAGAATTTATACACTTCTGCCTCTTATGGTAGAGTACAATTGTGCAAAGTTTCAAAACGTGTACCATAAAAACTTCTTGAGTTAACACATCACAACTTCATTAATCACATCCAATCACGACGAAAATGTTGACGGACGGACGAAACCCAAGATTTATACAATTCTGCCTCTTATTGTAGAGTACAATTGTGCAAAGTTTAAAATCTTTTTGAGTTATCGCATCATAACTTCACCTATCGCATCACGACGAAAATGTGGACGGACAGATGAACGTACGGAACCCAGAATTTATACACTTCTGCCTCTTATTGTAGAGTACAATTGTGCAAAATTTTAAAACTGTACGATCTAAACTTTTTGAGTTATCGTGTCACAATGAAAATGTTGACGGACGGACGGACAATGTGATTACTATAGGGCACCCGAAATGCGGGGCAAAAAAAAGTCTACATTATTTCCCTAAAAACCTATACAAAAATAAAACAATATTTGTACATGTATATGACATAAAAAATTGTCACCAGTGCATTGGAGTGTTTTTACAATAAAATATGTTCATGTCCATTCAAATCTGAATTTCATTGTTTCACCCAAGCTGTCAAGTGGCTGCCAGAAAGACAGGTGGCATAAAAAAAATTTGACCTTTAATTATCCACAGTTGCATTATGCCAAACAGTTCCCACATTGGGGTGACAACCAAAGCTAAGTAACCACAGTTCAACATACATCACAGGAGCCATGGAGTTTGAAAAGAAATCACCATACACCATCCAATTACATCTCTAGGTAGTGTACATGTGATTACCAGAAACCAATCAGAAATGAGAACCGATAGTTACAGATTTATTATCCAATCAGAGGAAAATCACCATCCTACTCTCCCAATAAATATCAAAGGTAACACTAAACAGAGAATGAAATTATTCCGATTAGTTTGATATCAAGCTAGTTTGTCAGAGAGATAATGGAAAGACTGCCCACCATGAAGATTATAGTGCCCATTTCGTCAGCCATATGCAAGTAAGTAACTAAGTAAATCATTTATTATGGTGACATGTGTATGTAACAACAATATGATAATTTTAATTAATTAACAATTTCAATAGTAGATACACATGGTTGGATACACCCGGCTCAATATGTCACTTTTCATATTATACAATAAAATTACGCAGCAAAGAAGAGGATTTAGAATGTTTTTTTAATATCAAATTGTCTCATTTTGTATGCCTGGTAAATAAATTTTGCCACTTTTGTAAGTTTTCTAGGATAATTTACAATACGATTTTTAAACAGATTATGATAGCAGAGGACCAGAAACCCACCTCTACATCTCAATTCCATCTTCCCATCATCTAATCGATTAATGATTTCCTAGACCTCGGCCTGGATAATAGTTTCTCAGACATTCTACCTCACGCTGAAGATGATTTGGACAGCCTTACAGATGTCTTTAATCCATCATGATATGAATCCATGGATTTTAGCGAAGCCAACTGCAGCCAATCACCACAGTCTTTCAATCCATCTGACTTCATTGTGGGTGTGTCCACCTGTCAATTCAGTGTGTCGATTGATGATTTGGTACGAAAGCCATCCCCTGTATGCGCAGCTTTAACTGACATCACCAATGATACAGCAACAGATTTCATAAACTTCCCTGCAGAGCCATACAAGCCCAACAGCAACACCTTCATCCTCCAAAGAGAGGAGAAAATTTACCACAAATTTGCGACTTTGTTGCACATTGATTACCCACAAGACATACAACAGCTGTGTCAGTTCTAAGAAGTGGTTTGGCAACAAGAGGAACCAATCCAAAAATACCCAGACTCTCACAGAAATCGCAAAGAAAAAACGACAGAATACCTTCAACTACTTCAGCAAACATTTATTATAAAGAACCAACTAACATTGGACTTATCTTTCCTAAATAGTTCCAGTTAAAGACATCAGTACCCCTTGGTGGATGGTACCCCAAAAAAATGGTAAAAAAAAAAGAGAGAACTGTAAGTGGACTTAAAAAGTGCTCCCCATGGCATCTTACCGACGTGGTGGGACTATTTAGGAAAGATAAGTCCAATGTAGTTGGTTTTATAAATTTGCTGAAGTAGTTGAAGGTGTTCTGCTCGTTTCTTCTTTTTGCAATTTTCTGTATAGAGTCCGAGTGTTGTTGGAGCGGGTTCCTCTTGTTGCCAAACCACTTCTTAGAAACTGACACAGCTGTTGTATGTCTTGTGGGTAATCAATTGGCAAAGTCACAAATTGTGGTAAATTTTCTGCTCTCTTTGCAGGAGAAAGGGTTTACTGTTGGGCTTGTATGGCTCTGCAAGGAAGTTCATGAAATCTTTTGCTGTATCATTGGTGATGTCAATTAAAGCTGTGCATACAGGGGATGGTTTTTCATACCAAATCATCAATTGACACACTGAAATTTGACCAAGTGGACATACCTCAATGAAGTCAGATGGGATTTGAAGGAAAAAGACTGTGGTGATTGACTGCAGTTGGCTTTGCTGAGCAATAGTCACTCGGTGATCTAGAATCTGATGGTTGTGTTGTCTCCTTGGAAGCATCCAGATGACTTGGGTATTTTCGCATCCAGGTAACTGCAGTTGCTGAACTCCAGGGATAGCGCTGAGCCGGTGGGCCACACTGCTCTGTCTGTCATTTCTCGTTGGCCTAGTTCTCCCGCGTGGGGACACAATTTGCTCTCTCCGCCGTCGATCGTCTGTTATTTTTGTGCGGACTGGTGGCATCACGGTAGATTCAAAGTTGTAAGATTAGCCTCTAGCGAAAAAACCGGTTCTGTTCTGCTCGGTGGTGGGAACGAAAAAGGCAGAAATCACGTGCTTGATTAAGTTGACTTGGTTTGGGTATCGTAATGCACCAGATTGTAACCATGAATGATCTGACATAATTAGTAAAGCCTACGAAGCTAAATCTTAAACACACGCAGAAACTTCGGTCAATTAAGTTTGATTTTTATAGGAAACTCGAATAATCCTTAATGTTTGAGAACCTTGGCTGTAGCAACAGTCACTAGGTGATCTAGAATCTGATGGTTGTGTTTGTCTCCTTGGAAGCATCCAAGTTTGCATGGTGATTTTGCATTGGAAGAATCCAGGTGGCTTGGTGTTTTTGCCACTGGAAACATCTAAGTAACTGAGGGTGCTGAACTCACGATTCTTCTGATTACCAAATCTCAATGATCTTGATAGATTTCTGAGAGAAGTTGGCCCGTTGTCTTCGGTTTTGTTGGGATGGCACTGAATTTTAATCCATGTGCAAGTCGCATGTATGTGACAAGTTTTCTGCTCTCTTTGGAGAGTAAGGTGTCTTTTCAGAGTCTTTCATTTAAATTAACATACATATACATAACAGTTTCATTTAAGATGCCATGGGGGAGGCACATTCTCTTTTTTTTTTTTTTTTTTAACCATCCACCAAGGGTACTGATTGTCTTTAACTGGAACTTAATTTAGAAAAGATAAGTCCAATGTTTGTTGGTTCTTTAATAAATGTTTTGCTGAAGTAGTGAAGGTATTCTGGTCGTTTCTTTTCTGTGTGATTTTCTGTGAGAGTTCTGGGTTATTTTTGGATCGGTTCCTCTTGTTGCCAAACCACTTCTTAACCTGTTTTGCTGTCATGCTCCTGGATCGCGATCAGCTCTATTGGTAATGGCATCTGGATAGGTTGCCCAGATTCTTCGATACCACTCTTCCATAATCTGGGTAGATTCTTAGAGAAGTTGAGGTGCACTGCTTCATTATTTGGTCAACTGGTTGGTGTAGAACTGACAAGCTGTTGTATGTCTTTGTGGGTAATCAATGTGCAAAGTCACAAATTTGTGGTAAATTTTCTGCTCTCTTTGGAGGAGGAAGGTGTTTCTGTTGGGCTTGTTGGCTCTGCAGGGAAGTTCATGAAATCTGTTGCTGATCATTGGTGATGTCAGTTAAAGCTGCCATACAGGGGACGGCTTTCGTACCAAATCATCAAGTGACACACTGAATTGACAAGTGTACACACCCACAGTTGAAATCAGATGGATTGAAAGACTCTGGTGATTGGCTGCACTTGGCTTTGCTGTTAGCAACAGTCACTAGTGATCTAAGATCTTGATGGTTGTGTTGTTTCCTTGAAAGCATCCAGTTCTGCACGGTGATTTTGCATTGGAAGAATCCAGGTGGCTTGGTGTTTTTTGCACTGGAAAATCTAAGTAACTGAGGTGGCTGAACTCCAGATCTTCTGATACCAATCTTCAATGATCTTGATAGATTTTCTGAGAAGACAGTTGGCCCGTTGTCTTCAGTTTTTGGGATGGCACTGAATTTTAATCCATGTGCCAATGTCGCATATATGTGACAAATTTTCTGCTCTCTTTGGAGGAGTAATGTGTCTTTCAGAGTCTTTCATTTAAAATTAACATACATAATACATAACAGTTGC
>CAJDSM010017825.1:0-17897 GCA_903981925.1 Ostrea lurida
GGTTCTGTTTTCTTCTTCGGCAGATGATTTTCAAATTTCTTATGTGTGGAATCCTTTTATCCTGCTTCACTACTGTTTACATTACAAACATTAGAATCTTCAAAGATCAGTATGAGATCAAAAGGACAGTTTAAATTAAATAATTATCAGACAGAGAACATCGCTAGCGATAGTATCTTGGGCAAACGCGTCTTCGGCACGAACGCGTCTCGAGGCGACCATCTGGGGCGAACGTCTTTCGGAGCGGAATGATCTTACGCGAAACTTCTTTCGAGCGAAAAGCTTTACCACCAAAGATAAATTGTTCAAAGATACGGGAATAATTTTGGTACGAGATGATATTGAAAATAAAATATCCGAGAAGTTACTTCAGAATCGAGTCGGAAACATAGGATATAAATCATTAAAATGGCAGCCTCATGAGGTCACCATTGCGCTGTGCCAGTTGTGTTTGTTCTGTCGAGGGCAACATGGCACTGACAGTCAAGTAGCCTTAGAATTAGGGAGAAAAATTCAATGCGAGAAATAGAGAAATAATCAGTACAGACTCCCATGCAGGTTGAATAAAAAAATCTCTTTTTTGAAAATACCGATAGCTTTCGTGCTATCAGTCGGACATGATGCATGTGTTCACTAGCAGACCATTATCTCAATTTTATATCACAATAATCGTTAAGCAGAATTATCGGATGGATCATCCACAAATAATAACTGCTATCTTTGAATCCGAATACCGGCGATTGGATTTTGTTTGTCTGACAGTATGCGCTAAGAGAATTAATATACAAGAAGGCGATTTAAGAGTGTCATCGATTACAACAGAGACATTAGCAGTCGTATGTTTATTGCTGTACTTTAGTGAATAGATCATCAAGAACTGACATCACATTATCTAAAGAGTTTTAGAACCACGATATAAGTGATAAAGGAGTGGTTCAAAAACCGTAAAGCGGAAAAATTAGAGTGGGGAGAGAGGGGGGGTTCGTAATTGGCATGTGCTAGTAAAAAAAGTCATGAGTACGCCTAAATCCATATTATTTTAAAAGTTATAATGGTGACAAACCTATTTATTATAAAAAAAAAATCATATATGCGCTAAACTATCAACTCCACCAAAGATTAAGCCAACACGAGAGTCGAAAAGGAATATTACTTTTGGTAGCTATTCAAGATTGCAAAGCAAAAAAATAATATATAATAAGTATATATACCGTCGTGACCGATATCTGGACCAAGTGAAGCATGAAATAATCTTTGCATAAGATACAGTAAATTAGAAATAAAATATTTCATTTACTGAAACTATAAGTTTTATTTGTAAAATCACTAGCACCAACCAACACACATCGTAACTCCATATAACATGTAGTAATGGGAATGATGAGATAAACTATATGATTTGACCTTTTCTTTGACGCAAAAATATAACACTAGTCGGTGTAAACGGTGCACTTTGATGTCCACATTACCGTTAATGTTTTTTCTTTAAAAACCCAAATGATTAGTACACCATCAAAGCTACATCAGTTGGACCAATCAATAGAAGTACCCTACTATAAGAAAATAAACAAAATTAACAAGAAATTTAAATTTGTGAAAGGATAAAACTGTAACAAAAGATAATACCATTGAATGTGAAACCAAACTAATGTTTAACTCTCAACAATTACAGTATAGGATTTGTATTTGTACAGATAGATTTAAAACTCGAAAAATGTTCAAGCAAACTAAATGGTGGCAACCCATATAGGATCATGAAATTTTCCTTGAACGACATAGTCCTGACTACTTATTATTTTTGGTGAATTGCCGGTTTCTGTTACATAACGTGTTACCTTTAGAGCCTCTGCTTCGCTTGGTATACAGATATGGCACATTTAAAATGGTAAACAGTAGGGCCTGTGTATTGCTAGCTTCAATTTCGATACGATACGATATGTCCAACCAGTCCCGATATCGATATATGTCTAATCACATTTAAGTGCTTTTTATTTCACTTAAGAGCAAAAAAGACCAATTTTTCACAACTCATTTTCAAAACATTACGCAAACGTGCTTGTTTAGTCCATCACGGAAGAGAAAGCAAACAGAAAATAATAGCCGATGTCTCGTTATGAAACTTAATAATAATATCAAAAGCCGTGTTTTTTCTTTTATAAAAAATAATTTTTGACCATTCTTTGGACTTCAAACAGGCCCTCTGTTGCCGGTAAAAATTTTCTCATGCGGAATTAAACCCCTTTCGAATCGCTACAGATGTTGCCGGTTACAAAAATAGCGCATGTTTTTAATTTGTTGGTCGTTTCAAAGGAATCATATTATGAAATAGAGAACTGCATGTCTTGAAAAAAAAGATCGAAGATAGACTCTTATTACCAAAACGGCCCGCGTTAGATCGGTCTCCCCTACATCGAAGACTTCCTGTTGCACGGAATTTCTTTATTAATTGTACGTTTTTGATGGCCGTGAAGATGGACACTTAATTAGTTGTGCACACAGAGATGTATGGTTTCTTTATGCATGCATCTTGCTATATATATTCAAGACTTCAAGTCCGACTTTTAATATCAAAATATCGATCCACCATCTTCGTACGCACATCGTCCAGAGAGCTTTTGTACCGACCCAGTACCGTATCGAATTATTCGTATTCACCGCTTGTAAACAGAGGTTTGTATCAATGTGATCTGTGTTATTCTTGCTGAATTCTCAATTGACATACGGAATGCAAATTTAAAAAAAACATAAATAATTACATTTGGATTTTGTGTTTTTTTTTCGTATTTATCATCATGGTTAATAATGAATGAAATATTAAATAATCAAGATTCTTTTGAAAATCTTTAATAGCCATGCTCCATTTTTTATCTTCCTGAAACCAGTTTGCGGCTCCTAATGTAAACACTTTCTTGATGCCCCTGGAAATTTTATTATTATGGCAGAGATAAGGTATGTCTCTTTCCCCAGCATAGAATACGTCAGTTTCGAGAATGACATAAATTATTTACCTTTGGAGAATTCTCGTACATAGATAAGGCGTTGAAAGAATTGGATTTAACATGAGGGAGTGGGACACAATATCCATCACTGCATAATGTATGTGAATGTACTCAGCAAGTCTCTCATACGCTGTCATCACCCTGAACTATAGTCTGATTAGATACACAAACTAAAGAGTTATATCGATTTAGAGGTAAGTTAAACATGAATTCCTTTTATAAACATGTTTATTATTGTTGGTCTAAGGTATCATATCAGTATTACTTGCATAAAAATATGACATGTTTTTGTGTTTTCACTTAAAACGTTTCTGTTCGCTAATATTTTATATTACATTTTACTGTTTATCGCCTAATAAAACTTTAGCAATCATATTTTGATGATATGGGTTATAACTGCAAAAACCGAATTCCCAAAGTTGTTTGGTATGAATACAAGAGAACTACTTACAGGTTTTAAAATATGAAATTACGATGAACTGTTTTAGGTTGAAAACTGTAAAAAACTGTGACATTTGTAGTTTTTATTCTCAAGAAAAAATGAGAAAATACTTGGGTTATTAATTTTTTTTTTTTTGTATTTGCACTCCTTTTTGTGTGTACGATATGACATCATTGAGTGAGTAAATTCACATGCTGTATCTTTTTTCGTTTACATTCTCATTGTGACGTACAATTACTACCTAATGGCTGTTCCATGAAACGCTACTTCCCAAAATTGAGCGGAAAGTTTAAACACATATACAATAAAAGCACTAAACAAATGCATTTTCTAAGAATGTAAATATAAGCAATAAATTATGATTTATATGAAAGATGTAGTCTCATAACTGCAATGGTGTGTCAAACAAATTTTCAATACACGCTAACGCACGTTATTCAATTTGTATGCACACACCATTGCAGTCATGATAATACATATTTCATAATCATAGATTTCATGCTTAAGTATTTCCTACATTTACATATTTAAAGAGAACTGCTTTTAATACATTTAATCATCTTCCCCACTGACGATAGTCACTCGTCCCACCTCGGCATTCAAAGTTCCACAACATGCCCTATGCACCTCCTACACAGAAGAGTTCGTATCTGCATAAAAGAGATATGCTAGCATGAAGCATTGCTGTTCATGCCTTCACATTTTAGTTTGTTTTCTGTTGGAGAATTACTGTCAAAATAATCATACTATATTTATTAAGATTCATTCACATTATGATTCATCAGGAAATGGGTATCGTTACAACTGGTAAAGATATTGAAGGAAAAACATTGGAAATGTAAATATAGGGGGGAAAATGAAATACCTTAAAGACTGAATGATATTTTCATTACAGATTTATCAGGGCCTGGATATTGTGACCAACAAAGTGACCGCAGAAGAGCAAGACCTCTGTCCTCACCACATGATCAACTATATCAGTCCTCTGGAGGAAAACCACCACGTCCACCAGTTTAGAAACAAGGCTCTTCCTATTGTATCCTTTTGTTGCAAGGATGGGACTCACTGTTTACAGGTTATTTAGCTCACCTTATCTGAAGGCTCAAGTGAGGTTGTCAGATTAAAATTTGTTGTCCATGTGGCATATGTTGTCTGTTGACTTTTCACATTTCTGACTTCTAGAAATCAAATGACATTGTATGAGAACAGTCTTTCTGTGTTGCTGTATAACTCTTTGTTTTAAAGCTTTATGCTCTCACATAACTGCACGCTGGTCTTTGTTGCGAGTCTCCATATGTCTCCACCAGCAGTTATGGATTCAAGGTCGGCGGGGCAGACGTCACCAGGTTTGATTCAGGATCTGAGTGAGATATTTTTTGTTATCAGTCTTTTTTGGTTGGTTGTGTTTTGTTTTTTCCCTTTGATGTTGAATATTGTTGTTGTTTTGGTTTGTTTGTTTTTTAGTTCATTATATTCGTTTTATTTTATCATTTGTTTGAATTCTTTGAATATGGTTTACTCACTTCAGCATGAGTCACGCATATATTATTGAAATGACGTTCAGTAGAAAATTGACATCTTTTATATCGTTTTTGTTTCATGAAAATCAATGAAATTATTCTATCACTTTTTCACTACTCTGTGAATTGCTTTTACTTTACACAAGAGATCGGGCTGAAAGTTTTCATTAATTCCGTTGTCAACCCAAAACATGTGCATATTCATAGATTACTGCAGACGATACAGATATATTCCAAAATCATGAGGAAATATTGACAATATATGTAGGCCTAGTTAATTTTAAATCTACCTCCGCAGAGAGAAGAGTTCTAAAAAGTCAGACATAAATCGCAATCGTAAGTGCTAAGACTACGACAGGTTTCATTAAACGCTCGTAGCGTGCACCCGGGAAAGTGATCGTAAACGTAATCGTACATATATGATCTACGATCGGTTAGTGAAGCGACCGCCAGATCTTTCTTGAGTAGCGGTCTGTTAGTTGGTCTAGTGCCAGTAGTGAGCTCGCCATACAGAAAGTCTTGGGGAATTCGGCCATCCTGCGTGTGTATGACATGACCAAGCCAACATAGACGTCTCTGCGAGAGGAAGGCAAACATGCTTGGGATTTTCGCTCTGGCAAGCGCATCTTTGTTGGGGACACGGTCCTGCTAGGTGATGCCCAGGATCCTTCTGAGACTGCACAGGTGGAAAGCATTAAGTCTGCATTCTTGGCGGGTGTACCGAGTCCATGACTCGCTGCTGTAGAGAAGCATGCTTACATCACAGGCCTGGTACACTCACATCTTAGTGTTGGTAGTCAGCATGGTGTTGTTCCACACCCTCTTTGTCAGGCGGGCCATTGCTGTTTCTCCTTTCCTGATGCAAGTGTCCAGTGAGAGGTTACTGGATATAGTGGAGCCCAGGTAAATAAAATCCTCCACCACCTCCAGGGTGTGATCGTCGATGGGGAGGGGGGGGATGCTATTGATGTCTTGGGCCATGATGTTAGTTTTCTTGAGGCTTATTGTCAGTCCAAGCTCATCACATGCGTGAACAAAGCAATCTATGAATCATTGTAGGGCCTTCTGAGAGTGGACAGCCAGGGCAGCGTTGTCTTCAAACAGCATCTCCCTGAGGAGGACCTTGTGGACTTTGGTTCTAGCGTGCAGAAGAACAGGTTGAAGAGGTTCCTGTCATTCCATGTGTGAATGTAGATGCTGTCTTCACTCTGTGATCAAAAGTGTATTGCAACAGGAGGGAGAAGCTGAAGAGCTGGTGGAAGGACACATCCTTGTTTCATGCTGCTGAGGATGGTTCTGAAAGATGAGCTGTCGTACTTTGACAGTGCCCTCATATCTTCGTGAAGGAGACTATCATCCCTTAAAAGCTGGTGGGATCCTGATCCTTCACAGTAGCATGAAAAGGCCATTCCTGCTGACCAGTCGAATGCCTTTTTTTTCCAGATCAGTGAAGGCGGATAGAGTGGTTGTCTGCTTACGGCACCTCTCCTGCAGCTGTTGCAGTGAGAATATCATGTTGACCTTCCTGTTCGGATTCCACACTGCGTCTCTCGGTAGACACGTTCCACTGGATTCTGTTTAAGACCACATGCCTGAAGACCTTGCTGAAGCTACTGAGTAGGGAGATATCGCAGTAGTTATTGCAGTCACTGGTGGGGGCACATTGCGAGCAGTCTTCTGGGCGTCGTTTCGGGCCTTTCTGAGTGCAGCAAGAGACTTCTCTGAGGGGTGTCTCTTGTGCTCGAGCAGTGTGGTGTGTTTTGCTGGGATTGCTGACTCTAGTTCAGTTATCCTTGTCTCAAAACAGTCTGGATTCTTCTTCTCCTACTTGCCAAAGGTGTCCATGGCAGAGTTGTAGATGGCCTCACGAATGTGTCCCCATCTCTTGTCCGCTGTGTTTGTTAGACAGTCTTTGAGGGCCCCCTGGAGTGAGTTTTCAGGTACTGGAAAGATAAATCTACAGTATAAGTGTAAAATTTGTCCAGGCTCGTGCTTGTCATTTCCTAAAATAAAAACTGCATAAAAAAAGACCATTTTATATCAAAATGCCAAGAATTGTGGCAAAATGTCATTTGGTTCTGCATCAGGACTATTTTGAAACACCTGCACAAATTTGGATTTTAGTTGTCAAATAGTCCTTATCATATACTGACATACGAAAGAAACACAACCCCAATGTCAGTGATTTTTCTTTATTGATGATTTAAATATTGCTAGCAATTTTGAATATGCATGACGTACCTATTCACAAGCAATTTGTGATTCATTGAAGTCAGTTGCAGTAGTAACTCTCATGTCCCCCAGACATCAATACATACCCAAATTAGCACCTGCACAGATACGCAACAGCAGTTCATATATCTCCAACCAGTTTGTTATCCTTCAGGTGTGAAAATAGTCTGATTTTGAAATTCATTTTTATTATTCCATGAAGAACTTGTAGAATAACAAGTATATGTTGGTAAACTTTTCTCTCTCGAGTACCAAAGAATTTGTGTGCCTGAGCGAAGCGAGGGACCCAAATCGAGTGGTGAGAGAAAAGTTTAACAACATACTTAGTACATGTTTTACACGAGAAATCAAGCTTCTTTGTGGTGCCAATCTAATTCTTTATTACCCCTTCTGCATTTATTTATCCTTTAATCAAGATCATCATATTTTCTTGATTGTACACTTTTGTATTGGCTGAGTTTGTTAATTGGGACCCTCAGGGAATTTACCTGTATTACAGACCAGGTGAGGGTGTAAAGTGAGTAGATTTCAAGAATTATGAGGATTTTTTTTCTACACATTCTTCTTCCATGTTTCAAGAGTGGCTGTCATGTCTTTTTCAAATGTGCTTGCATCTTTTGAGTGAGTAGTTGTGAAGAGTGGTTGCCTGTCAGGATTAGGAATCCACGTTACACTTTCTACATCTAAACTCCAGTTTTCTACCAGATTCAGACCTTGTCAGTTTCTTTACTCTGTTATTCCTTAAAATTACTTTAGATTGAAACAACTTGTGAATGACAAGAAAATTCCTGGATTGTTGGAGGCACAAATTACTACATTGAATCCTTGCTGTGGAACACCTTAAATCAAATCAGAGGTAAGTACTAGTATTACAGCTCTCTGTTACTGACTAAAAGTTAGAGTACTTGCACATACTGTACATTGTACTTGTACTAAGTAAAAACTGATTGTACTGGAAACCAAACTCGCACTTAAGTGTCCCACAAGGAAAATCTATTGAATCCAAAGGTAACATTGCCATTGAACCATCTTATGAGTCCCAAAAGGGACAATGCCAATGAACTCCCTTATGTGAGTCAAATGGTACATTGCCATGAATCTGCCTTATGATGATTCCCAAAAGGAAATTGCAATTGAATTCACTGGAAATTTCATTGAATCCAGTGAAGGATAAGCTCCACAGCGATACTGTCATTGAATCCAATGAAAGATAAGTAACAGGAAATCACCATTGAATACAGTGCAGTACAGACCCATCAAATTGTGCGCTTCTTTGGGTGCAAAATAGCAATACATAGTCATATTAAGTACCAAATACCGGTACTGTATAAAATTGTGTAATATTAATGTTTCATGGTTTTGTCTTGTGCAAAATTTTAGACCTTCATTGACCTAGAAAACATTTCCAATGGAACAATAAAGTAATCTTGCAGCCAGGTAGATGTATTCATTTCTATGAAATTAAAACAACTCACTGTAGACAGCAACTTCATTTATGAGTATTTTATGAAGACCATGCCACTACTCACAATGTTCATGTGGCAGTGACATACATCCTAGCAGACAAAGAAAGGGAATTTGATGACAATTGGTACACATCCTCTCCTCGCTTTATCTTGTATATTTATCTGTACAAGATTCAGAAGTACTTCTTAATATGAAGTGCTCATCAGCAAATGAGAGGATAAGCTTGACGTCAGTTTCACTGTAAATCTTGAGGGTCCAGGAAATGTTTCTTGCTGATAAATGTCAAAAGTGGGTTATCTGCAGAGGAATTCATTTTTTTTATTGTAATTTAATACTTTATTTATTTGCCGAGTTCATTGTCCTTTACATAATACATGCATTAAAAAACCCCGAGATACAAATCCTTTTTTTCCGGGTATTCTTATATAATCAGGATTTTATCAAGGAAGTCATGTAAGGAAATTCAGAATCCGAGGATGTTATTTCTTTGTTGTGCCTAGCTACAGAGCCTGGTGCATTTTGACCTTGGTGTTAAAGTCCCCATCGACGGGGAGGAAAGAACTTCCTGGGAAACCCCTTCCTCAACATCCTATGTTTCATAAGTGATTCCACACATAATGCATTTTCTGTTATTTTTTTAATCTTCCTTGTCCCAGGGGTCAAACTAACACTCCGTGGCCATTAACTCAGGAATGCGACAATTACCAGGTCACTGCAGCATGGCAATTATTTGTTATTTTTGTGAAAGAAATAAAACTTACAGATCTCAAAATACATGATCATTTTATTTGAATGACTCTGATTATTATTTTTCTGAAATAAGAGCTGGTCCATTTGCTAGAAGTTATGTATGGCCTTTTGAACAGTATTCATCTCACAGTAGAGCGTACATGTTACAGGTTTAGTGCATGTGTGGTAAGGGCCTTCATCTTATTTATTCATGTTCATTGCTTTAATTAGAATATGTCATTTACATATTGAATTGCTAGCTTTTTTAAAAGTAGTAGTGACATTTAAGTGTTTGTAGATGAAGTATGTTAAACATTCACATTTTTGTACTCTTTGATACTCTTTTGAATGACTTGGTAACTATAAATATTTATGCAACTATTCATGAATGGAACAAAAAAGTACATGTTACTTTTTGATTCAATGAGTTCTAGACAATGAAATGAATCCAATGCATTATCCAGCAATTAAGTGCTCCTCCCTGTCTGAAATAGGTCATTTGGTCTCGCTGTAATCCTTCAACCATCCTAATTATAATCAAAGTACTGTTTGTTCCATTTTTGTCTCGCTAGAACAACGAAAAAGTGCTAAAATAGGAACATGTACTGTAACACTTGCTGTGATTTTTTTTCCCCTNAAAAAGTGCTAAAATAGGAACATGTACTGTAGCACATGCTGTGATTTTTTTCCCCCGCTAATGTTATCCCCCAATTTCGTTGTTTAATGATGTTAATTTTCTGAATTAATTCTTAAGTAGAAGGATAAAATGAGAGGAATTATTCTGGCCAGTATCAATTAATGCTCTATAGTAATATGTAATTACTTCATTTCTTAATGTGGTAATGAGGCTAAAGTAAATAGTGAATAGTGTCTGATGATAGGCCATCACATCTCTCTCTCTCTCTCGCTCTCTCTCTCTCTCTCTCTCTCTCAATACCTCCGTCTTCCAATCTTGGAATATATAAAGTGGTAAAGTCATCATAAAATCTAGATGCAGACCTAAGGAATCTCTCAAACCAGATGAAGCACTTTGTGAATGAAATAAAAAATGTGTGAGAAAATCCGAGAGATGTATCCTCCCAGGTTAGTGTCTAATGGTGTACAAATCAAGCTGAACAGTTTATGTAGAAACCTGTAGGAGGTCCAACGCTTTCTGCATGCGGCTGCTGTAAAAATACACAATTAAACTGACACTTGAAAACCTTGCAGGTCATATCAAATCACTGCACTAAGTTGTTTTACATGTAGCTACCAAGAGGGAAGAAATTTAATTTCATCGTCTGGGGAATATTAGCAGCAATTAGGGGTAAGCCATAAAAAAATAATGCAGAAATGAAAGGTTTATCAAAATGCTAGTATCTCTGGTGATTTTCTTTGGATGAGAAAGTTGGAATATTGCAATGGCACAATATTTTCTTCATTGACAGCCGCAACCTGTGAAAATAGTTGCTATCTCTGTGAAGGATGGGCCCTGCTCTCTAACAGCAATTAGGATTTATGAGGGTCTCTGAATTCCATGCTGAAGTCATTAGAGTTAACAGGGAATTAATAGTGGAGCACTTGGAGTCAATTTGCTGAAGCTGTAATACACTTGTCAGGGAATTTGTATACCCTTGTCATAATGCTGCATGGAGGCCTCCTCAGAAATGGGCAGGTTGTAAGGACTGGACCTACCTAAAGTGGTCTGCAGAAAATAAAGTGTTTTACAAAGGTCCATGGAAAGGAGATCTCTGTATTCATGCTTACAAGAAGTGTCCTTATCCTGACTTGATTAATGACTGAGGCCCACTTCCAAAACAGGAAGCTTCTTCAAAAGTAGCTGTTTTATAAACCAATCATTTTATTTTTGTCTTGTGCCTCATATATGTTCTGCAACAAGGCAACTGGCAAATACTAAGGGGTACAATCAAAAAGATCGATGTTGAATAAAAATCTAGATTCAAATAGTTTGGGGAAAGGGGGATAAAAATCCCTTAAGTTTCTGCCATCCAACAACGATTATACATAATAATTTTACATTTTAATGAACATTTGACAGTTTTAAAAAAAAATTATTGTACACTTTAATTTGTGAATAAACAGTAGAAAAGGTATACAAAGTGTTATTTAATACTTGTCAATCAATTAGTTTCTAAATCCAACAGTTTGGGGGAGGGGTGAGAACTGTGAAAATAGTTTTTGCCTGACATTGAACTTTTGATCTCACTCCTAATTAGAATGAATATTGGGTACATACAACAATAACTTTAGCTTGCCTATTACAAATTTTTTTTTGTTATACATGTATCAAGGTTCTAAATCTTCTTTCTTAGAGATTCTTACAGGCTTGGGAGTAATTATAACACCATTGTGTTCGGTCTGCCTCCTCCAGATTTTCTAGCCTGCCTCAATCCTTCTCACCATCAATTGACCATCTCTGAGGATTATCCTAATAGAGGTCAATCATGTAATTGTGGTTCAGTGGTCATGCTGACTTGGCTGGTCACACTTCAAAGTCCCTGCCCCTTCTTAATCACCAAACTAATGGCGCCTTTGTCCTGCCCAGGATTTCGTGGTGTCAAATTCACAGCCATGTATCAATGAATTTTTCACACTTAGCTGGAAAAAATGCCAGCTCAGGGGATTGGTTATCTTTTCTTAATTATTCTGTCTACTGATTTTTCTTTACATGTTAGTTTATAGATAAATCTGAATTTAGTTGTACACTGTTTAATTGGAACCACATGCATTGATTATTGAACTAGAGACACTTGTAGGAGATTAATCATCTGCTAAAGTCAATATGAATTCTCATTTCTTGTTTTTATGTTTAATATTTCATTTACCGTACATTTATCATTTGATGTTTGAAAAAGTGGGACAGCTTAATAGACCAAAAATTCATGATTAATTACTAATACATGTACCTTGTCTTTACAAATGTCAAAGTACATGTATATGTATGCATGTCTGGGGATTATACAAATATGTTCTAGAAAAAAGGCTAACATTATTTTTCTTGGTAAAGACAGTGTACCATGAGATTAATTAACCTGTTTTGGGGATAGTTTTAACCCATTAAAATGAAGGCCCTATCTATCATCCAAAACTGCATGAATAAATCTGTACAATTCCTACTTTGCATGTCAGAAATATTCATTAGCTTAATCTTCAGTAAATGATATATGTTCCTAATCTGCATTGTTCAGGTGGTTTTTAACCTCTATGTAAATCAGTGAAAGGGGGATAACTCTTGCAAAATTTTCCATCATGGCAGGATATCAGAAGAGCCAAATCAGATGATGAAGAGACTAGGGGTGTAGATAAATGTCCAGAGCTGGACCAGGCTGGTCAGTTAGAAGAGAAGTTGAGGTCTGAGAGGGACAGTAACTATACTGACCTAGACACGCCCACGTTGTACCAGAGACTACAGGCTGTGGATCCAGCATCCGCAGGTCGGATTCACCCGAATGATAGACGCAAACTACTCAGGTATTGAACCAGGCTACTCAGCCATTCTGTCATGATAGGATTTTGACAAACAAAAATAAAACTCGGAAGTATTTTGGGGTGGAAATGGGGTTTACAGCTATACCACATTGCCTGCATGTATTAAAATTTTGTGAATGATTTATTTTTAATAACATACACTCCGACATGAAAGACAAGAGGGGTATTGCTTTTTGATCTTCCTGTCTCTTTATTTTAACCTTAGATATAGCTGTACAACTACATACACGATACTAAATGAACTAAAATATCTTGGTCGTGATCTGGGGCGTAGTGTTATCTTATAAAGCACAATTTGTTGTTCATTTACCATGTTGCTTGCAGCAATGTTATAAATTTGGTAGTAAGGACAGATCAGTCCACTAATCACACGCTATACAAACTGTGCCAGATTCAGATCTACAACTTTCTTCATCACAAATTAAATTCTGGGTTTGACTACGAAAGTGGGAGTTTAAAGTGCACCTATCTAGCTTTTTTACTTTAAATATCTAGATTACCTGTGAAGTTTATCTTCCTCTTCAGGAAGATATTGTAAAGTTTGTTGCTGTGCGTCCACCCAAGTGAGCATAGACTGATAAACGAAAAAAATTAATTGATAGTTTGCTTTCTTCATTTTATTTTTAATGTTCAAATATGATCACTCATTTCTTTTATCAGTTGAGTATTTGATTTACACTGGCACACAGATTGAAAATGCATTCAAGTTTTGCGTGTCGTAAGATGTCTGGAGATAAAGTCATAAAGACAAGACAAATCAGATGAGAGAGTCACCAAAGTACATTCATTTTATAAAAATAGATAGATATACATGCGAATTAATTGTCATGTCTTTCCGTGTCTCAAACTGGTTTTTTTCACATGGAGTACACGCTTGCTGTATATTAAACAGGCATTGAAGGATAATGTATGTTAATGATATGTGATATAGTAAAAATAAGTTTTAAATGATTTCTATTACTGTTAAATATCAGTCTTCTCTGGTTCTATGGAAACAGTGGACAGCGAGAAGACGTAATTTACATAACAGTGAATGAAATTTCCTTTTGTTAGAGACATCTCTTACGTATTTGTAAATCAAGACATGTGGGTGGTTTTGTATGGAGATTAAAGTACAGTTAATTATCATTTATAGAAATTTTCATAATATGATTTGACAATGGAGGCATTGATCAAGAAATTCTGTTGGGGGAAACATTGCAGAGCCCATAATCGATGGCTGTGAAAAAAACCCTGACATTCTTTTAAAAATCTGTTCATTTGAGGACCCTGCATGTTGTTTGTATAAGGTTAGATGGTGCACTTCCTCTACGTTTTATACATTAAATGTGCGGTTTTATATTCAATTTTTCAAGTAAATTAAAAACTTCATGTTACTAAGAAAATGCCCAGAAAATGTAACCCTAAATTTAATTGCATGCACAACTTACGATATTACATTACGTAACTTGCTTTTGTCTGTTTGATAAATGTTCATTGTGTAAATTTACAGCTTTAACTAAATACGCTGTTTGTGTTTAACGTGTCATAGCAAAGAATAAATAAACAATAAATAATTTTTATTTTTTAGTTGGATATGTATAATCAACAATGGACATTACTAGCTATATACTAGAGCTCTATTTTACCAACTTGCATGGATTTTAGCATAAGAACCTTGATTTATACAGAATTTAAAGAAAAGACACTGTTTCATAATAGGACCAAAGAATCACACCTGTAGAGTTTAAAACCTGACAAGAAATTTAACCCCACCCCATGAAAGATGTGCAGTCTTTCTATTTAGTTGTGTGTCTCAGTATGTGTGCATGCAGTACTTTGGTCACTACTTTGTACTATTACCAGATAAATCATCCAAATTTGGTAACATGAAAGGTCAATATCAAAAATATGTTCAGGTCAAAGGTCAATTGTCAGCATGATAAAGGGTTTGAAATATGAATATGATGATTAGCTGTAGACAATTAAATTGATGATATTGTTTTTCGTGGTGTTTGTTGTTTTTTTTTTAAATAATAATGCCCCTTTTATACTCTAATTTGAAATTATGAATATTCATTGATATCACACTTTAGCTGTCATCAAACCATCTTAGATGATTTAAATTCAACATACTTGGGTATGTTACTCAGTAGTACTACTCCAACAAGTTAGAGCCTCGGTTAGTGTACCTTATACATGTATTACACAGCGCCAAGTCAAAAGTATCTTGCTATGAACCTCTAGCATGCTGGAGTATCAGTGGAACATACAGATATACAATTATACAACACTTTGTAGTTTATTTTCCACATACAGACAACATCTCAAAAACAGAAATCCCCCTCCTCCTGAATTTCAGGGATATTCCATGAAATCTATCTTGATTAATCACTAATGGTTTGGTGTACAGTGGAAAAAATATAAATATTTACATGTTTTGTCTGCCCACAATAAAAGATGGCCAGAAGTAAAGGTGATACCAAGTACCGTATATAATGTGCAGTCAACTTTCATATTGGTTAGTGTATTATTTGGTATGGCTTATAATAATCTACACACAGTTTGGTCAATATTTCTAATATAACAAGGTTTTTTTTTCTCTTGCGCTTCTCTCCAAGTGTTTCATTTAACCTCAGATAAATTATTGCCTGATTACAGATGCTAGGGAGATGAAAGTTATATATTTTTTTGTGAAGTACACCAAGAATTGAAAAAAAAACCTCAAAGATAGAATGATATTAGAAATAGCCAGACTCAAAGAAACCACAAAAGGATTCACACACAAAAAAATATAACTGATGACATTTTTTTTTAAAAATGATAATATGAAATTTGTTTTCCTTACACCTTTTAACCCATAACTTATTTGAATTCTTATATATTCAAGATAAAGTTTACTTTTTAAAAATTTAATGTCTTATTTGCATGACTTTATCCCAATCCTAGAATTGTTGCATATAGCAGGCACATTAATTAGCTGTTCAGCTGCTTTACATAATTGTTGTGGTTTCAGAGCCATGGAGGTGTTTGATGTTTATGGTGTTCCAATGAGTGACGTCCACGAGGCCCAGCGGTCAACAGGTTCCCCGGGGGTCGGAGAACTGAGGTATCCCCACACCTGTCTTCTGTGGGTCCAAAGTGAACAAAGTGGTAAGGCATAGGAAAAATGGACACTTCTGATGGTCTACAAGTTATTGGGGTCATGATTAAACAAACATGATGTGCATTACATTTGAAACCCCAAAAGAGCCATCATATATCTCAGAGGCCTCCCTCCCGCCCAAAAGATGGATCAAAGAATAAGTCTATCATGTATACAAAGAACCACTTATCTTTATTGGGTAAAATTTTCTCAATAAGAAATGTAAATATTTTTGGGGTCTCAATCTTGTAGTTGAAGAGTTATTATTGAAATTGGAATTCTCTTTTTTTTACTCAGGAATTGTGAGTATGTCTTTAACTCAAAAAACAACCTAAATGAACATGAATGATATCACAGTATATTTGTTCATGGCTCATTCATGGTTGAAGATGTATGATTTATATTTTGGTATGTATGCCATATTGAATTGATAAAAGGATGGGCTGGAATAAATTTTATTTACAGATGGTAGTGACAAATTGTGCAAGATTGCTGAATCGAGGAAAAATAAGTGGTTTACCAGTAATTGATGTTTGGTGGTCCCTTAAAGTCTTTTATAAATTCCTGAAGGTCACTCCTGTCTGCATGCATGAGCAACACTTGTGTTTTATGGACTGGGATTTTATTATTTAATGTCCATTAAATCTATTTAGTTGACATTGATTCAGAATCATGAAGGTGTGCGTTATAGTCTGTTTAATTAGCACAAATTACTAAAATACACAAGAGACCGTGTGGCAATGCATGTATTTTCTTAGAAATATCCCATGTTACACCTTTCTCCATACCCATAATATTTACAAGCAAAATTTTCCTTTGATTAATTGATTACATGCTTTAATGATTTTGTTTCAGTTCTGGATGATCGCACAGACAAACGTGTAGACACCATGATAGCGAGAGGTTTGATGCAAGAGTTGCAGGACTTTCATCGAGAGTTCAATGCGAAAAGGAAGCAAGAAAACAGGTACAGAATATTGCTGTGAGAGAAGTTGAACGTAAATGAAATCTCCTCAAAAATTGCTGTTGGGGTTGACCACTTACACAGTAATTCCATTAAAATATACATTTGTCATGTAGCATACTACTATTCAGGCCATCATGATTGTATTGGTTATGTCTGTTGGGACAGAAAATATGTTCCAATACTACATGAACATAACAAATGTATGGAAGCAGTTGAAAAGTTTACTATTTGTTTTATACCAGATAATTTGGGTGTTGGGAATATTTAGCAGATTTTGCTCAAAAAAGTATTTTGCAAAAATGAAAAGAGTTGTGAGAATATAATTTGTAATCTTTGCTATGTGCACCAAGGGGCATTTCGCAGGCCAAGTGTCGATTCGCTTACTGTCATCTCCCCCTTGCAGATTTAGTCGCGACTGAATTGCATCTAACGGACAATCGAGTTATCGCTTTGACGGAAACAAAAGCTAGGCAATCAATTTCTAGTCTGTTTATGTGTTGTAGTTACAAACTGGAGTTGACGATGACAAGAGGAAAAGACATTGAAGAGAAAAAATTTGGTATATCAGTTTTTATAGACAAAATCAAGTAGATGGCATCAAAGCGGTTTGTGAAACTCAAACAAAACAGGTATGAATGGCGCGATTTGATTGGATGCCTTGGGAAGTCAAAGCGCGATATTAAAACTCGCCTAAACTTGCCAAGGGGGAGATGACAGTAAGCGAATTCGACATATGGCTTGCGAAGATGGCACAGGGGCTAAGCACATTTTGATCTGAAATTCCTCATAACCATAAATTATCTATGGTTACGAGGAGTTTCGGATCAAAACGTGCTCAGCCCGTGTTTACTTGTCATACTGACACATTACAATAACATTGCTTTTCAATTTTAATGTTTGCATATTTTTATGCCCCCGTGATCGAAGA
>CAJDSM010017827.1:2080-22624 GCA_903981925.1 Ostrea lurida
TCCGAGGATTCGCTTTAAAGCATTGGATTTTTTTTTTGAGGGGGGGGAGGGGTCGTCTATCGTGCTGATAATGCTTAACGCAGGTAGGCGATGATATTGATCCTTGTTATCAAATTTTGCATGCATACCGTTATGTTGTGTACCGCCATAGCAAAAATAGCTTTTAACGCTTTAAACATTTTACAATAGATTTTTTTTTATAATACCCCTCCGTGCTTGAAGCCAACAAGTTGGAGCATCCATGCAACAGCATGATAGAGGATTAAGTCTTAAGTTTGCTCCAAATAAATAGAAAAAAGTGTATTTATGAATATACAACTGTGGCATATATTCCTTATTGCAGATATAGATCAGGAAAAGGAAACCTGTTTGGGGTTCTGAGCATGGCATTTTATTCTAAATATAAAATGTGATTTTGTTTGCAAGTGTTATTAATGTAACAATCAACATACAATGTAGTAGTATAAATAAAGGATATCATTGTATAGTGAATCATATCTATGATATATATGTGAATCATATCTAAATAAAGAGATATTATTGTACACAAATATAAATATATACGATTTTCAGAAAGAGGATCAGAAATGTATTCATTTGACGACTTGCATAGATGACTACACCTAGGCGCCTGGTCCCATCTCTGTGTGTTCAAAGGAGCCTGTGCTGCATTACTTTCATTTCGCATTCTTGATAGGAATTTTGAGACTGATGATTGTTCGTTATCTTTCATTTGTCATGTTATTGCACAAAATCATGATATGAATAATAAATCTCCAAATCATATACAATTATAAACTTGTTTCATCGAAAGTGAATAAATGATACAGTAATCATTATAATCAGGGAAAATGTGATGTGGCAACATCAACAGGGCCCCGCTGGTTGAGCATTAAATATCTTCTAATTCACATATCAATAGCAACGTTGATCTTTGACCTTGACAATATTTGTGGAAGGTTTATTGATCCAATGATTATTGCCCTTGCTTTATTGTGTTCACACAGGTTTTTTTTTAACAATAGTCAATAGTGACCTTGGCCTTTGATCACTGACTTTGAAAATCAATAAGTTCATCCTCACTCCACTGGCAACATTTGAGGGAGGTTATGATTGATTGTCCTTGCTTTATTAATCTTCACAAATTTTTGAGTCTAAGCAGTGATCTTGACCGTAATTTTACCTTGAAAATCAATGCGTCCATCCTCTCTCCATGGCCAACATTTGTGAAAGGTTGATTATTCATTTCACAAATTCTATGGTCACTATAACGATCTAGTTTGCCATACAACCTGTCATTGGGTCAATGTCTGACGTGTTTCATACCAATTATTAGACCGTTCTTTATACACTGATTTTGCAACAGATTCTCCGATTTACCTGATCAAACGAATGGCCCACGACGTGTGCCCGTTCGACAAAGATGCTTACTCCTCCTAGGCACCTGATCCCACCCTTGGTGCCAAACTCTTGTTTTGTAATCTGTTTGGTACTTGCGAGATTGATCACTGTTCGTTATCCATTTAGATATACAATAACAACTTCTTCGATAAAAACATTCATTTTCATTCACATATCGAATTGATATATCCCAGTAACAATTAACTCGAATTGAAAAAAAACACAATTTGAAGAGTCTTTCATATCTGCTTCATATTTGGATTTTTTATTACCAAAAATAGACGTTAATAAATCTACCTTATGACAAACGGGAAACCCCAGTTTCTCCCTCGTCAACTTCCATAGTCATATATACAAAATTCCATTATCATCTGCATATGATATCGTGTCTCTTGGCTGATTCGCAAGTTGTTATGCGTAAACTTTGATCATTTTAAATAGAGGCAGACTACTAACACTAAGTTGATTTACAGGGTTTCAACAGTTTTGTTTCAAGCCAGCACATTCGATTGTTGTTTATAACGAACATAATTTACCAATACGATCTGTAATTTTGTCAAATGCTGTCTGATGTGTTCTCGGCCACTTGTTAGACCGACTCTTTGATTTGAACTATGATTACTCCGTTATTGCGAGTCATAATTGATCAGGGTGACCAGGCAGCAGGGATACTTACCTCCTAGGCACCTGATCCCACCTCTGGTGTGTCCTGGGTCCGTGTTTACCCTACTCTTCTTTTGTATTCTATTTCGGACTTACGAGTGTTAATCTTTGCCTCTATTATTAATATATAAAACGTGTCGATACACTCTGCATGTAAGAACGCTTTTGCAAATTATGGTCGTTATAACGATTAGTTTGCCAATATGACCTACTATTGAGTCAAGGCTGTCTGATATTGTTCCTGGACAGCCATTTTTCAACATATACGACTCCATTCACTGATCAAGACAATGGGGCTCACGGCAAGCGTGACCGACCGACCGTCGATCACTTTTTTCTCAAACCTAGGTCGAATCCCAAGGCAAAAGGTTAGAAACATGTCACACAAATATTATCATAAGGGAATGTATAATGCACATAAGAACCCTATCACTCACTATTTCAAAATTAAGAGTAAAATTAAAAAGTTTTTAATTTTGGTCAAACTTTAAGGACAAAATATGCTCTCGACTAGAGTCGTAGGACACAAAAAACCTTAAAATCCACATCATTGGGAATATTTGCGTTTGATTTAGAGTGGTCCTGGTACTTTTGAAAGATTTTTTCCCATGTCCTCATTTGTATTTGTAAAACTTTGATCCCCTATTTTGTGGTTCCAATTAACTAACCGCTGGGGACCATGATTTGACAAAACTTAAATTATTCCATGTTAGAAGCTTTCAAGTAAAGATCTTTCTTTTCTTCCCGCTTAATTGTGATTCCTGAGATTACCCCATCCCATCTTTGCATTTCTTGATTATCTCTTTAAAAAGAATATGTGGTTTTTGTTTTTTGGGGGAGGGGTGTATATTGATTGCATCTACGAATTGTCTCAAGTGGTATGAAAGGTAGACACATATTCATGAGGAAGCAACTTCAAAACTCATAAGTTTTTACGAGGAAGAATAATAGATTCACGGCAATTATAACCAAACCAGACCTGCCCCCTTCCCAAATCAAGTAGAGAATTATAGGTATAATAGAAAATTTAAATTCTCGAAACATTAGTACTGAACGGAACTTTTCACCGAACGTAACACGCAAACTTGCCGTTATATGCATGCATTGTTATAAACCATATTGAGAGAAGAAACCTGGGAGTCAACAAGAAGGCGAATTAACAAAGAAATGTGTAACATAATTATATGAAGGCTTCCAACGTAACACAGTGAGGTAATGTTTAATTGTCATCATATTCTGAGAACTATGGAGGACATATCATAAATACGCTCTGTTGGATTGAAAACTTTTTGTAATTAATTCATTAAAAGCATAAGTAAACTGTTACTGTAAATAAACTTTTTCTTTGGTATTATATTGAATTCATACATATTGCTGTAATCTATATATACTAATTTTTTAATTCATCAAATAAATTCGTCATTGGTTCCAATATTCAAACTGGCTCTGGTTAACTGGTTTTTATGCACATCTACAAAATACGGCTGTAAAACACCAGGAATGTAATTGCACATAAACGATTTATTGAAGTTAACTGCAACATGTCCAAACATGGTACGTCACAAAGAAGTCCTGGCATATTCTGATATTCAGCCTTTATTGCCCACATCATACACGTGACAATTCCAGAGGCAGAACAACAGTTGAACACACACAGACATATCACAACAACACTGAATGCAGACAATGTGCACTGATAACAGCAGACAGACACACTACACTTTACTAACGCACAGTGACACGTACAGCACACACAGTGACACTGTTACAGCAACACAGCACGTGACACTGTTACAGCATGACACACACGTGACACTATGACAGCAACAGACACGTGACACTGTTACAGCAGACACACACGTGACACTGTTACAGCAAACGAGCACGTGACACTGTTACAGCAACACACGTGACCGTTACAGCGACACAACACGGACACTGTACAGCAGACACACACGTGACACTGTTACAGCAGACAGTGACACTGTTAAGTAGCACACACGTGACTGTTATAGGACACCTGCACTGTTGCAGCAGACAAAAGTACATGGTTGATTGCCTGCTTTCGTTTTCATTGGTCTCGGCTCTCTGTGATGAACGTAGGGTCCGCCGCTTTCTAAACCCTGTACCGCCACACCGTCCCGTACATTCCACTGTTTTCTTAAGACAGTTTTCAGGAAGAGGGCACCGATTAAAGACCACCAGATTTTTCTTCAAAGATGTCAATTCAAAGGAACAGTCGTCCAGGATCACCCACTAACACTTCAAACCCTCCGTGATAACCGGGTAACCAAACACTGAAACAAAATTCGCAAATGCGAATCATAGAACATGTCCCTAAAAATACAATATCCCAATCCGAAAGCTGACTGCCTAGACGTCATCGGCGGAATGTCGACAATACTCCGTTCAGTTCAATTCATTTTATAGCCTCTATTGCCACTGAAATGTTGAAATTATACTTTCTAAAATAATACATTGTTGTCCAGATTCACTTACAATGATACAAAATATTTACAACTATTTTACACTAATTTTTTTAAAAAGATTGCAGGCGTGTAACACCATGAAACATTACAACAGCAATGTCTACACTCAGTTAAACTTTATTTGAGAGCTACAAAATTCAATTTATAGCCGTAATTTCCATCGTTGCATCAAAAAAGAGGGAAATAAAACATATGAATTTATTATTGATGATAGACATATTTATTATCATCACTGAAAACTACTCATAGAGGCAAGGAAATAATTCACATTTATACCTCGGTCTGTATCATTTGGCGCACGACTGTGAGAGCGCCGGACATCTTGCTCCTATTTGCGGAAGCCCCCGCAATCCACTTCTACATCAAGGATCTCTTGTCAGAAAACAGCCGAGCATGTTCCAGGACAAACCTTAAAACACGTGATCAGGGTGACCAGTCTTACTGCATTCAACATATGAGGAGGTCCGTGTCTCAGCATGTGAGTACTATGTTCCAATGATTTTGTGAAGGAGTTTGTTTTCAATGTATCCAGGAAAAATATTTGTATCACCATATCAAACTTAGCCATTACGAAACTATTTTTGCTGAATCATTCATTTTTTGTCTATCATATTTAAAAGAAAGATTAAGTTGTGAATTGTTTGACATTGAGATAATAACTCTTTATGCAAACCAAAATACAAACAAACAATTAACTCAGAGATGATAGTGGAGATACATAATTCATCTCTCATTTTGGTTGCATAAACTAAATATTATGTTCCCTAGATGTAAATGATTAACGAGAAGATGATTTGAGAGAGTATGCAGACATCTGTTAGTTCAGATGAGAGATGTGTTAGAGAGAGTAGTAGTTAGACAGATCCATGTTAAGACGATTTAAAGATGTTATGAACTATTTGAAATTGAATATAACTGCACCGTATCCCGTTAATTATGATGGCTAACTCTAGATTATAAAGGATCCATACCGTTTTGGGACTTGATAGAAAAACTATGGATATTAATGTACAATTTCATTAACTAATAAAGCATTTAGGTTTTTTATTTCAATCAATTTTCTGAATTGAAGAAAAAAAACCCGTTGTAAAGAAATATCCTGTCAAGTCTCTCCCAATATTCTTTCTTCCTGTGTCTCGCACTCAAAGCTGTCGGAAGCATTCTTTGAATGTCAGTAAATCATTTTATTTGATTATACCGAGAGCTAGCGAGAACATGAATGGTGAGTACATTATAACTTTCCAACCCTAGTAAATCAAGTGTACAAATAAATACTTAAGTACCTCGACATGCACCTGTCCTCCGGCCAGAAGAATGCCCAAGAAGTGGATCCGAGAACACAATCTGCCCCTACTATGACCACAATGACACTTTTGGGTGATAAATGAAGACGCTATTTCTGGGTCCATGTGTCAGTTTGACACTTCTTGTGTGTTTCGAATGAGTTTTCGCCACTGTTCAGAGGTTTGCGGGCTTACAGCAAACCCTGGTGACGATTTATTTCTACAAATCTACGACAAAAGGAGACCCAGAGGTTAATCATCTTTTTTGTCTGATTTTAGGCAATTTACTGAATTAATGAAATTTAACTTGAAAGGGGCATGTTAAACAGTGAATAGTCACAGTAAACAACGACAGGTGTTTTATTGCCAAAATGGCCTTACCTGGGGGAACCGAGCGCGTGCGGCTGCACTGACATATTTGATGAAACGTTGGTGTTAAAATGTAAATGTTCTGTTTCTGTTCATGTTTTCCATATTAGTTCCCGTGCGATCAGACACAAAAATTAGTGACAATCCCGCACTCAAGTTAAGTACAAGGTTTACAACCATCACACATGACTGGGTCTATCTCGTGATTTTAATGGAGACTAGTTGATGGGCTGAAGTTTTGACATACCTACTCTTCGTCATTGTTCAATTTCATTTCACGAAAGGTATGTGTGCATTGGGCGAGCAGGTTGAAAAATGGCGAACCGGTTAATTAAACGCGGGCGCGTGTGATACGACGTAGACCGCCAGTTTGTAGATAACAAAACATCGCTCCCCTGTAAAAAAATAAAGTGTGGGATGGAGGATGTTTACAATGTGTTGTAGATAAGTTGGTCATTTAAATCCAGTAGGCGAAACTTCTCAATGATACAAACCGGAAATTTTCTACTAGATCTGACGGCTGTAGTATTTACGTGTAAATTTTGGTAAGTCTTTGATATCTATTATCATTTATCTATTTAGATTGTTACATGTAAAAATTGTGTTTTGACCCTATATTATCCTAAATGTGGGGATCAAACGGTTTATTAAAAGATGTTCGATCTGTTTAATTCAAAACACCGTGTAATTCGTTAAAATAACATATTGACTTTATTACTAGTTGATATTATTCTATGTTTCAATTCCTGATGAAAAGCGCGAATGCAAAAGATATTAAATTTTCAATTTTTAAGCTGAAAGAAGGGAAAATAAAGCGTTTACCATGGTGGGATAGCGATAGATCCTCCTCGCGCATTTTGCTGAAAACTCAGTACGGACACGTCCCACTACAAATGAGAAACTAGCATTTGATGATGTTCCTTTTTTTCTTTTTTGTGGCTCTTTTTCTGAAGTCAGGTTTGTTGTTGTATTCATTTGGAGTTTATCCTAACTACAGATTTGAAAAAAATAGTGTAAGTTCATTCTAGCATGGACTTGCGACCACAAAGCCATGCACTGCGAAAGGGAGGTTTTACTCTCATATTTCAAACCAAAACAAAAGCAATAATTGAGTATTAGGTCAAACTGGGCGTGTTTATCTGTTTCCCTTCTGTTATTACATAGAATCATGTCATCATTCACGGACAAAGGGAAAACGAGAAGAGAGGATAGAGGAGAGATAGAGAGAGAGAGAGAGAGAGAAGCAGGAGAGAGAGAGAGAGAGAGAGCAAAAATTGCAGTTGCATGATTGGACAGATCCAAAATCTACCAATGCATAAACTACACACAAATAAATATAATATATGACATTAGTACATGGCATTGTAAAGTGATCAGTACATGCTATACTTGTAATTACTATATTTACATGTTATGTTGTTTTCTTACAAATGGCGATTTATCAAACATGTACACTCCTTTTAACCGTAATATCACTCAGCATTACACAGGTTTGCGATTCTACATGGCGTGTGAGGTCACTTACGTAGTTTGTTGAAACAAAACTCAGGAGCAAAATCCCAACATAAATACTCGTATACATGTACTGTCATTAAGAAGTTTTAGACTAATTTTAAAAAAAAAGACCAGCTTTGAATAGCGGGAGTTCTTATGGGGTACTAATTAATCGCAGTGCTCGCAAACATTTCAAAGCGAATATAAACATCAGGTCTGCCACACAAATTTTTTAAAAATGCAGACAATTAACTGCCACCAAAAAAAAAATCCAATCAAATCAACAGTTAGAGCAGTTTAAATGAAAATCTAACACAGACATATGTCGACATTCTTCAAATTCAAAATCAGCGTCACGGCAATCTGTGATCCCCCACATTAAGGCGCTTCATATTCATCAAAGCTGGATCCGCCCACTAGGCTTCATATTCAATCAAATTCTGATCCGCCACTAGCGCTTATATTCCAAAAGTGATGCTGTCTTACGTTAACACATTAAAAAAATAAATAAAATTAAAATAAAATTTAAAAAACAAACAAACAAACTAGTGGAGCCCTTAAACTCGACGATAACTGCCACAGGGAGAGTCCAAATCTGTGGGATGCTAACCATTATTTTAAACGTAAACATCCAAATTAACCACTGAAGTCTTTCTCAAAACATCATTTGTTGATATGTGTAGGTCCTTTTATCGTATGCGTAGCACTTTGACGTTAGTTAAAGAAATGGCCAGTAAACAGCTTGGAGGACCTAATTGTAAATTTTATATTTGTCTGAATGGTAAAATCGAAGAGGGAGGGCGGTAGACATGTTGTGGTTTGAATTATTCGATCATGATATATATATCAAACCAGTTGTGTGTTTCATATACATGTAACTCGTTGAATATTTAAATCATTAAACAAACCACAAATCATGAGGATCCTAAAAACTTCGGATGGTATTTTTGACACACAAATCCATGTAACTTAGATCGGCATTGTTAAGTTGTACTAGGTCTGGAATGGTTATAAAAATTCTGTTATTTAGAAAACTTCCTCTAAGATTATTATATAGTGAATCGAGTAGCAAATGAATTCATCTTTTATTGAACTAAGTACAGATCTTTCACACCTAGGTTTAACGTAGCATAATTGGATCTTTTGAATTTTATAAACACTTGATTTCTTCCAACTTATCACCGTTTTTATTTCTTATATTGAATGATTGTTAGAAAAAGTTTGTAGAAATGAATAATCCACAGGTTTAGAAAATCTAAGTAATGATGTTAGGACACTGGGAATTTACTTCAAACTTTTTATATTTGTTATATGCGGATGATACGGTGTTGATTTCGGAGACCAAGATGGATTACAATCAATTTTAAATCCTTAGGGAAGTATTGCAAAAGATGGAAATTAAAGGTAAATGTGAGAAAAAAAATAATAGTTGTTTTTCATAGGTAAGACTTACCAAATTATGAATTTTTTAAAAATTCACATAAAGAGAGAAATAGTTGATGAATTTGTGTATCTTGGAGTAATTTTCAATAGGAACGTTGGGTTTTGTAAACACTATCGAGAGAAATGCTTCAGAAAGGATACAGGACTATTTCATGAAATTTAAAGAAGGAGGATTACATAAACTATCAATAAGTTGTCAGTTATGGTCTTTTTAGTAGTATTGAGTAAAACCAATTTTTTATTGTATGCGGTTGTTGAAAGTTTGGGGTTATAGTAATTATGAACGTCTAGAAAGGGTCATTTAAAGCTTTTTAAAGTTGTTATCGATTTAAAAGCTTTCCAACACCAAGTTATATGATATAAGGTGAATTGGAAAGCCTATTCACTTCTATGTTGAGTACAATTAAGGATGCTTCAACTATTGGTACAAAAGGTTGCTTTCTCAGGCGAGAATAAATTTTTCAAATTTGTAAAAAGCAAATCCATGCAAGGTTTCTTGTTTTTCTAAGTGGATGTTTTATATGAAAAATATTATAATATTAGAAATTCGGTAATGTCATTGTATTTGAATGGAGAACTTTCAATTTTGAATGTTTTTAAAAAATACAAAATTTTAAACAAAACTTTTTTATGAATTAGAAACTATTAAAAAACACCCAATGTGGAAAAACTTTCAGTTCCTATAGTACATTATTTTAACTATGAGGAAAAAAATTTAGAAATAAAACCATAATTCCTAGAAATCTGACCTCTTACCTTACGAAGCTAAGAATAAGTGCACATAAACTATATATCCATGTAGAAAACAGGTAGATATTGTAATTCCAGTCATCCTAGAGGAAAACAGATTTTGTATGCCATTGTAAGACATATTGTCGAAGATGAAAAACATTTTTTGCTATTGTCCTTATGCAAACATTACAAGAAAAAAGTATTCAAAAATATCATATATTAATGCATGTATCTTTACTGATCCTTCCTTCTATGTGATTACAAACGAAATTTTGTCTTTTATATTAGAACTCTTTTTATGTTAGAAACGAGCAATTGTTACGGATATAAAAACATTATGTAGCACAGTATATATAATTATACATTATATTTTTTTTACTTCTAATTCCATGGCTAACAAACTTGTATATTGCTATATTGCCAATAAATTGAATGAATAAGCAAGGATTTGTGATCAGTTTGAACAAAATTGGCATGGGTAGTGTGTTTCAATTGTTTGAAGTAGCCTGCTCCGATCAAAAAATGATTCATACGCAGAATTAAGCTCTTGCGTATCGCATAAGTTAAGAGACATACACACCATATGAAGGTGATGATGGAATATTTGCTACAATTAAATATTGGAAGTTGGCGACGAGAAGCTGAAATCGTCCCGCTTGTCATAAAGCTGAGTTGGTAGTCTGCCGTTAGATGACAATGTTTATTAAAATATCCAAGTCACGAAGCAGAAATGGAAGACTACATTACACCACTCTTGTGGTTGTCTTTTAGTTTTTACTTTGCTGGATATATTGAATACAATAATATGTTCTCCAAATCATATTAATGATAGATAAAATGTCAATATATCGAATTTCGAATTAAAGGCCACCGCTACTAGAGATTTACTTCTTTTCACGTAGAGCTTTGATTGAATTCTGTCTCTTTAAGAATGAAATACAGGTTCAGGCTAACAAAGGGCACCAATCGTGCCCATGGGGATTCGAAACAGACTGGATAGCCAAAAAACTTACAAAGAATTGTCAATGAGGAACTCTGCATTGGGCTTTAATATCAACTTCAGAAATTCAATTTCTTGAATGACTATGGTATTTGCGGTGGTGATCATTAAATTTGCAAAGGATTCAAAAGCAATCTGATTTCTTTGATTATTATTATGCTTTAAGCATTGGGGGGCGGTTATTAATGTGGGTTGTTTTTGGGGGGGGGGGTGTTATTGGTTTGTTATTGGGGGGGGTTGCATTCACGTCTTATTTTACTCTGAAATTGGGCTAAAACATGTAGAAGAAATCAAACCAGTTTTTGATTTAACAGAACTTTCAATACTTTTCATTGCTTCTCCGTCACCTCAGACTAACCTCTACCAGAGCGTGACCGTTCCTGTCTTTGATACTTGATAGATCAGTGTTGTTGCTCATTGTAATCCAATGCAATGTAAATTTAAGGATATGCATTAGAATTGATCTGTTAACTGGGATATAGCCATATAATTGTAAATGTGTACCAAGTTATCACCTACATTATATATTTACCCTTTTCTTTAGGTCTGTCACGTGGGACAAAATGTTGAACACAAAAAGACAAATAAGCACAGCATGCTTAGCCCCGGTGACAAAACATGGCGGCGTACCTCACCCACTAAGATTCCGCCACTGAAAATCAACAAAAGCTTCCTTGTGGTACACCCTTCAACACTCTCGTGGACCCTCACGACGGCACCGCCCACATCTCCACACTGAAGGTGACTAGCTAGTGAAAGTAACCCATAAATGAAGAATCGTCAAGATAATTTTCCTTGAAATTTCTTGATTTACACTCTTTCATCAAAATACACATTTAAAAATTCCTCTGACAGTAGTTTTAACAAAAGTTACAATGATATTACATGTATGTACCACTTGTTTCGCCTTGGACTTACCAATGTCGCTCTGTTATTTGTTAAACGTTAACGTTTCACAGTGTGACTCCCTCTATATACTTACTTATTTTAGGTCTACCGAATATGCCGGGTGTTCCTATTCCATTCGAAGGCGAGGGGAAGCCGAGGAATTGAATAACCCGACGCTACAGTCCGGAACAAATCTAATAAGTGTTTTATTTTGTCCAAGGACCAGATTAATAGATGGCCGTACATCTAGTATGTGAAAAGTTAGTTTCCAGTACTAAAGAAGACGTTCAACAGCCAATCATATTATTTTGCTACTTCACCGTCTAAAGAAAATTTAGACAGTGCTCATTCAACGTGACGCGTTGCAAACCAAATGACAAAGCAACATTTCTAGTCCGAGGCAAATTAAGAATTTCTTTTATTCGGCGATCAGTAATTTTACATAGACGGCGACATAGCGGCCGTTTCGTCTTTTCAGTATTTGATACTACTTCTTTCACCAAAAGCAATGCCCGTCTATTTTATCCTCGACAAACAAAACTCTTATTAATTTGTTTCTATTACTTGTACGTTAATAAAATGGCCCCTTTTTTTTGGGGCGGAGAAAATTAAAAGTTTTTTTTTTTTTTCCCTTTGTTTTTTTTCCGTACATATTGCAAATTATCTCCTCGAAGCCTCTGTATTTTTTATATTTCAAAATATTTCTCGATCTCTGAGTTCTATTCTCAATATACACAGAAAACGCAACCCTTCTTTCTTTTAGAATTAGATTGTGCTGTATTTTGCATTTTACTTTTCTGTCTTAGGTCTTATTTCCAGTCTAGGAAGAGTTTTAGGAATAAACTGTAGAAATTCAGAAGGAGCTTTTGAACATTGAAGGACAAACAAAGATTAGACTTTCGTTTATTTTGTGAACATCATCGATCGATAAACTTCTACAAACCAACGCCGTACTCCCTCTAGAGAAATTCAGATGACACTGTGAAACTTTACCGGACTGTGCTGGAAGATTTACTATGATCATTTCTATTACCAAGCGGAGTTCAATCTACCAAAGTCTGACGAACAAAATCTGTTTAAATTGTGGATGATAATTTATCATGTGTCGCGAAGACACCTGAAGGCGGTGTTCCGAAATGGGACCTCCGAATCGACCGTCATGAAATGGGGGATACTTGTTCCGGTCCTTTTGTGTCAGATATCCGGGCTTAACCCTGTTAGAGGACAAATTCAAGAAATGGAAATAGCTTCAGGAAACTTGAATTTCATTGAAGTTAAAGATTATTTATTGGTTGTTTGGTTCACCAGCTTGCGACAGTGATTTTTACATATTACCCCTTTCAAGATTAACACGAATTGTACATCGACGGACATTTTCCAAAAGGTAGGCAATGCGTAGAAGACAAAACTGAAAATTTTTTCGTAACCTCTCTACTTTTTATGAATCATTATGTTCTTTTTCCAAAAGTTTTTGAAGAAAAGTTCAAATAACTGTCAGATTCTTATTGAATTAAAAGTTATATATTTTGTTAGATAATTAAACAATATATCATATCCACCGGACAGAACATGTTTGTTAGATAATTCGAATATAATATCTATATTGACGGACAGGTCATGTTTTGTTACGGTAAATAATTAACATATATCTATGGTCACAGACATTTCACCAATATGAATATTTCAGCAATTCAAACATTTCTCTATTTTCAACTGATATGAAATATATTTAATGCTTTCGAACCACTCTCCGTTTCTACTGATAGGAAGCATTTATAAAACTACATATAATGTCAGTATTCTGAACGCTGGTTTTTTTTTTTAGCTGAATAGGTATACTTTGTAAAGCTATTTTTAAAAAAAAATCTTCAATGATTTCCTTTATTGGCATGGCTTGTGTTACTATGTTTAAATTTATCTCTATTTTTACTGAAAAGAAGTGTGTTGTTTTGCAATAAAATTTCTGCCTGATTACTGTTAGGGGTATTTTTTATTAACCCCAATAAAATATCTGAATGTATCTTTCTATCTAATATGAATAAACAAATACCCCCAAACGCCATTCAGATGACGATATGTTCCGTGTTTCCACCCCAATCTCAGTTACATAATTTTTTATAAAAATTAACGAGATTAATCACTGTTTATCTTCGCCTTTTTATTTCAAATCCACCCATTGTGATAAATAACGCAAAAGGTAGAAAGTGTGCCATTTTAGATGATGGAAAAATACACTCAAATTAAAAAAAAAACTCAATAGATATGAATAAGACTCGAGGGGGGGGGGTGAAATTCGGAATCTGCGGGCCACCAGGTCCGATACCCTTATTTCACTGCGCATTACGATGAATTCCTTAAAAAAAGGATCAATAAATAATCCAACAAATTAATTTCACAAACATCGAAATCGCCATTCTTGGTGACGTTTAGTGCCATAACTAAATATAAGTGTATCTGAGCTACCTTAATTTGCTTACATTAACAACAATTCTTGTAATACAATTAAAAACTTCACTTATTATTCTTTCCAAGCAATGAAAAAAATGTCCGTTCGGGGCTGATGTAAAATTCTCAAATTGGAGGGTCCAAAATGGAGAGGATGGAAACCTCTTGTCGATTATATAAGAGACTCAAAGGTCCAGAGTTCTGAAGTGAATTTCAACAACTTTAAACTGTTGTATCTGTCATTGTCAATTTCCTGTTGCAAATAGGTAAACTGGTCTGCTGCTGTCCAATAGATTGGGATAGCAGATACAATGTGCGTGATGAGAGATTAAATTCACAAATTCGACTCCTTGCTCAGTACAGCATCTGTCAGGGATTTTATTTACCGAGCCAATGTTCCAAATTTTTCCCCTCAATTTCGTCATGCGCATCACACACACGGATGACACAAAAGCTCGCAGCATCACACACACGGGATGACAAACAAAGCCCACTTTCTATGATTATTATGCAGCATGTTTTCTTAAATAATTTTTTTAAAAAGCAAACATAAGTTTATTATATGGTAATTCTTTATGCGTAAAACTTATGCGTAAACATGACAAACAGACAATAGAGCAAAAAGAAAAAAGAAAAAATCTTCAGCATAATAGTACAATGATATTAAAGCCGCTCCGGGCAAACTGTGATCAGCAAATATTTCTTGCAAATTGAAAATGTAAATAATTACATGCATTGTGAAATGGTGAGGTTTTTCGTGTTTGTCTTTGGAAATAACACAAAGCAAGTTATGAACAGTCTGTCCTTTTCAGTTCATCGGATGAGGAAATTCCTTTATGTAGGGGTTTCAAAGGATTTTGTTTTGTTTGGATAACGATTCTGATTTAACCACAAAACTGAAGGACTGCCAGGATGTCAGGAAATGACAATGACAGAATAAACTATGTTTTAAAATTAACTCCAAAAAAGCTCCAACCTACAACTCTTTATGACAAAGAAAGCTCCACCCTTCTCCATTTGGGAGGTCCAAATTTGGAGGGGTCCAGAGTCAGCATTTTACATCAAAAGCCGTTTCCACGGACCACAACATTTTTCCGCTGAAGGGCATTCAAAACTCTTTCATACATGTTACTGTAACTAAATGTTAGATTTTGCCTTTGCAAACTTTTAAAACACTGTATCTCCGATTGTGGGACATGTTTTGAACACTCTCTCCATCTACTGGGCTAGGGCATGCCTCTGTAAGAGAGGGTACCAGGGAAGCATTGGAAGGACCGCCTGGTTGTCCTCAGAAAGAACCACTCTCAAATACTACACAAACACCCAGGAAAAGGAACTCAAAGGCTGTATCACCATCGTCAAGGAGTGGCAGGAATTGAGGGTGATCGAGACAAATTTTGCTTTGAACAATATTTTAAATCTTCCCAATGAAAAGTATTTACCTTTGTGATATATCATTGTGACATAACATTTTATCTGACCACTATCAAGTGTTGTGTTAAATTGTGTCGCCTGCCTGATTTAGCAGAGTCGACATAAGAATACACTATGAGTCTCGCCTTCTGCGTCCGGTGTCACAATTTTTGTTTTATATCACATTTTTTCTTAGGAACCTCACAGACCAGCTTCCTATACTTAGCACAGCAGCATCAGTATGGACAACTGTATCGTGTAACGCAGTTTCCAATCTTGCTGCATGTCAACTTCCTGTTTGACGCAACTTTAGAATATTTTCACATGGACACATTTCTGTCACATTTTTTTCTCAGGAACCACAAAAGCCAGTTTCCTTGATATTTTGGCAAAGGAAACTGTATAGGTAAACGCAGTTTCCAATCTGCATGCATGTCTATTTTCCTGTTTGACGCAAACTTAGTCTGAATTTAATGGTCACAAAATAATTTCTGTTCACACTTTTCTTCTGGAACCTTATCACGACAGAGCTTCCTGATATTTAGCCAAACCATCAGTTGAGACCTGTATCGTGTAACACAGTTCGAAACTGTAGCATGTCCATTCCTGTTGACGACAAACTTAGAACATTTGTGACTTAAGACAAAATTTGTCTCCAATTTGAAAGTAAAGCCATGGGCCTGAGACCTCTAAAAATAAATAAGAGCAGGCGACACATGTCTTCCCTGGAAGCTTACCACTAATATATATGTACCAAATATTGGTATTTTGCATGCCATTCGTGTTAACAAATAACTGACAGTTCAATATTACCAATTTAACACACTTCCTGGGAAAATTATAGATTTGTTATTGTCAGTTTTCTGTAAGGTTTCTTCCATTTCACTCTTTGAATCCTGGTATAAAAAAAAGCCTGTAAAAAGTACATGTATTGACGTGCAACCTTCGTCGTTGACAGTTGTATCGGATAAAGGCGGAACAAAGCCTAACCGTTTCCGTCAATCCACACCAGTTCCAAAGCCGTACGAATGCAAGTGCTGCCGATGCGCGCACGCGTACTGAATGGTTCACGGGTAGTTTTCAAATAACGCAATATATGGTACTGTAGCAATGTTCACATCACAATTATATAGAAACAAGACAGAAAGCAATTGAATGAAATTTTCCTTGATCTATATACAGCGCTAAACCTTGCCATCAGCAAGTGCAGATCCGACTTTCAAACCACAAGCACCAATCAAAACAAAGACAGGAGCGAAGGCGGGAAAAGAGAAACAGAGAGGAGAGATAAAGAAGAATGCTGCAGGCGAAGAAACGCTCCTCGTCTGCAGGAGAATACAGCGAGTAGTGCGATGTGTGCACATTCAATTTCATTAAAATTTGGGAAAATCACACCCATACTGTAATTGCTGTTATCAAAATAACCTTATGGAGACATCGTTTCTATTTTTAAGCGACATCGACAAGATGAAATGCGACTCAGAGAACCAAATGGAAGCTTTTGGAAGCCGAAAAACTGGTAAGTGTAAAGACACTGCAAAAACAAAGCGGCGGATCAAGGAATTATGGTTTAGGGGGGGGGGCCGTGGTGATTTTTTTCAGAGCAGGGGTCTGGGGCCGCCTTAAGGCCCCAGTGGGTCCAGGGCAGCTTTCCCTGATGGGGTCCAGAGGGCGAGCTCAACTGAATTTTCAGTGATATTTTGGAGTTAAATTTAACATATAATCAGCCCTCAATGTGAAGTTACATCCTCTCCAGGGCCGATAACCAGAATTTCCATTGGAGGATGCAAAGACTAAGGTATAGGATTTAAAGTGCTAGTCAGGCCACCATGGTCTAGGGAATAACCCTGTATGGGTCCAGGGCGAAGCCCCGAAGCTGAGAGAATTTAACATTTTCATTGCTGCGTTCTGGGGGTGTTTTAAGAGGACCCTAGAGGATCCAGGATGGGCCCCTGGTAGGGCGGTCCAGGGGCGAAGCCCCCGGAAAGCTGAGAGTTTTAGTATTTTTATTGCGTCTCGGGGTTGTTTTTTTTGTGTGTGTTTTTTTTTAGGGGGAGGGGGGCGTACGCCCGGTACCCTTTCCTTTGAAGTATTCGCGGCCTGCACTGGGGACTGTCTGTAGCTTTGAATAACATCAGGACCAGTAAAAATGATTTTTGAAACAGGACGCAGATTATAAAGCAGAGTATCATCCTCTCTCCGGAATTTTATATAATGTGCCATTCCTAAAAGTTTCAAAAATATCATGCAAGACACGGTGCATAGATTTGCTTAATAAGAAATCATGTCATTATTAATTTCCTGTGATCTTGACCCTTTGTATTTACATATCCTTGAATATCAACAGAAATCACTATTTCGACACAGGTACTTGCCTGAATGTTTGATTCAAATTAAGTAATGACTTTGACTCCATAAGGAAATACGATATGCATGTGCAGTTAAGTTGAATATCTGTAAATTGATTCGGTAAAATAAAACTGTTATCAAATTCTTCTACTTTGTAAATTGATTCGGTAAATTCTATTTTGGCCAATGGCTGTTTAGTCGGCCCATTAACACACAGGTGCTTGGCGTTTTAAAGATACATGTATATAAATCAAACATTGTAAATGTCTTTTTGTAAACAAACAGTGTATCACGCCACCGCCTTATTTCTCTGACTTGCCGCATGGCTTGCAATTTTCGGAGAAAAGTTCGACCTAATACATGTACATATATGTACAAGGATTAGACCCCTGGGTACCGTCAAGTAGTAACTGGGTACCGTCAAGTGTACGCTGGATAGATATGACTCCCAACTACACACGCGTACCGTCAAGTCTGAAAAACTTCTAGTTACTAGCCCGTATATCCGCTACAGTGCGTAAGCTGTCGTGAGCTCGCCTCACGTAGGTTTGATGACACGTATGCGATTCACCGGTTCCAGATTGGTACCCAACTCTCACCGATAGACTTAACTGGCTCGGATTCTTGTCGTTTCGGGGTACCGTCAAAGTTAGTAACTCTGACAAGGTCTTATCTCTCGCACCCACTCAATTCAATGGTAATATTACTGTCTTGTGATGTAGTGGATGTTCAAAGCTAGGCATTCTGTAGCAATAGATATTTTCGTGAAAACATTAAACAAACCACTTTCAGTAATGAAACGTAACCCCCTCTCCCATGTTAACACCCTCCCCCTATAACAATGAAGACTGCAGCACCTTTAGAGATAATAGAAATTATACAGTAATTTTCGTTGCTTCGTTGTTTTTCCACACAATCACAGTGCTGTTACCCTCCCTCTGAACTGCCGTTTGTTCGTTTTGTCCCCAGATGTTTCAGTCTGGTTGCAGCGCAATAATTCCATTAACTCGCGCTTCTCCAGTTCTAATCGCTCAGTATCTTGTCGACGCTTGACTTCCAGTTCCATCAAAAGCTTAATTTTTTGAGAAAGTCTGGAAAGTTCGGCTTTCATTTCGTCCATCTGAGATTGCATAAAGGATTCTTTTTGGACCATGTGACACCTCTGTGTGCTTAGCCTCAGTTCCATTTCTTTTTTCTGTTCGTCGATTTTGCAGGACATCTCAGAACGCAGAACATCCATCGCTGTTCTTAGTTCTGCGACGCAGTTGTGGTCTCTGTCTTGACGGTGGACCATCAGCATGCCACAACCTTTGGGACATTCTTTGGAACGAAATTCACAGGAAGCTAAATGGTCTGTTAGGTCTTTCCGCAGCACGACAGTAGAACAGTGATCATTGGTGCATTGAACTGAGCCGTGTGGACATTCTGATTCATGACATGCGATGACCTCTAGCGAACATATATGGCTGCAGCCAAGATTCACGTTGATACATCGAATTTGTAGTTTATCTAAGTCGTTTTTCATGTATCGAAACAAAGGCTTTAGGTCTGATAACGACAAGTTTTTTCTATCTTCCGGACATCTAGTTTCGTGCACCAGCCATGCTTCGATGCATTGACGACAGTACGCATGCTCACAGGGTGCTTGGACAGGGTCCTCCAAAACGTCACGGCATATGCAACAAAGAAGTCCCTCGTTTACCGTCCTTAGGAAGCGCTCCACGTCAAAACCCATAGGTACCTTTTTGAAAATAAAATATCTGCAATTCAAACTTTGGTGTCTGCAAATAAATGTATAAGTACCGGTATACACTACAGCAACTAACATATATCATTATGCAGTGATATTTCTTAAAAAGAACCGGTCGCGGTGTTTCAGTGGTAGAGCTCTAGCCTCGTGATCGGGAGGTCGTGCCCTGTGCTCGGCACCCGATCGCGTCAAACCTAAGACGTGAAAATAGGTAGTGAGTGCTTCTTCGCCAAGAGCTCGGCATTTAGAAATGAGAATCACGGGTCTTTCGGATATGACCTTAAAAATGGAGACCCCGTGTCCCAGCAAGTATGGCACGCAAAAGAACCCTCACTGCTAAAAGCCATGAGTGCTAAGCATAGGTCTAAATTTGCAGCCCTTCACCGGCAATGGTGACGTCACAATATGAGTGAAATATTTTCGACGGGGCGAAAAAACAACAAATAATCAATCAATCTTAAAAAGAATGCATATACCAGTTGTGTTAGCGTATAATAATAAACTGACTTTACCTTTTGTAATCTATTTTATACATAAATCAAGTCCAATTCTGTAGCCTTCTTTCATTTAATGAAAAGTTTATCTAAGTATATTAGAAAAAAGAAAAAGGTAAAGTAATATGCAGGTAAGCAGGGTATATTTTCGAACAATAAATTAAAAAAAAAAATGGTAATACCCCATATTTGAAGGAACATTATATGTGAAAATGTATTTGAATGAGTTGGGATACATGTAAAGTATAGTCCGATCGAGAGCTTGATGAAAAACGTATAATTGATTCAGATTGTACATAGCGTAAAGCCTTGTTCACATCAGACGCACGAT
>CAJDSM010017828.1:4323-15183 GCA_903981925.1 Ostrea lurida
TACCCAATGATAACTATAAGTATTGGTTATTCTGGCACTGTAATTGATTTTTGCGGAAGACATGAATATAACTTCCAATAAGGTAAAGGGTGTACAGCGCAATGTCCTAATGTTTGGAATCACCTTGAATAGGCTGATGGTAATACTATCTTTGAAGTCCGGATGTCGATGTTTCTGTAGATTTGTCTTACTTGTTGAGGGATTCCTATTCCTTTATTCATATTTGTGTATTAGGACTCAGATAATTACTTGTGTACGCCACGTTTGCCCTGAATCTTATTTCAGGTATCACCAAGCCCCCATGTACCTTCAGTCCATCATATATTTTTATTAATTGACCAAATTAATGTTTCGTTCTCCGGGTCCTAATGTCATTTCACTATCAGAAGTGGAAAATTACCAATACGTGAGGACACTGGGCGAAGGGGAAATTCTACACACGAGATGTATTACACAGTCTTCCATGGGCCTAAAAAAAATCTACAACAAATAGATTCAGTGGTTGGGATATTTTCTCCGGTTACTTTATTTTGTAACCCCGGCGCATCGACACTGAGAATATTTTGTCCTCTAAGTATTGCAACTCCATGTCAGGTTTTTCTAGAACGGTCCGAATTATTCTTCACTATTTAAATTGATTGTGGCCCAGGGTAAACTCTGAGAAACTTATTGTAAGTCCTATAAATGTTGTTCTGTTATTAGAGATCATATTCCGATATTCTTCCCTTCTTCTGATTTCCAAGAGGTGCGCATTAATACATACATAATTTGTGTTTCTAAATACAGATATAATTCCTCTGGATACATGACAGTGGTAAAGGGTCGTTGGCATACTTACAGGACTCACGTATATCATCACCGAAGCCTACGATTTTGTATTTTTAAGACACTTCTCTGTGAGCTAAAGTAGGCTTGTTTGATTAATCCTGAACACCTACTAAGAGTGGTTGACCTGTAAGGTATTTAATCTCGAATTCTTTTTCTTAATTACGTCCTAAAGTTATGCTGTCCGAGTTAATCTCAGCCTTATTCCACTCAACAAAAGGATGCATCCCAAAATATTCGATTCGGTCGGCGATTGCCGCACCGATTGAATAGATTATAGAACAATTCTTCTGTCTGAGCAAGATTATGATAATAGGGTCACCATTTTCGAATTTGTCATATTTTTTGAAAATCACTCGGTATTTGAATTAATTTTTTTAAACAGAGACTACACACTGCGCGAGAAACACGACACGTACTGATATTGTTCATCAAGGTATTACCTAAAATTTAATCCTTGGTGGCCGTGTAAAGCTCTTTTATTACACTGAAAATTTTTTTCGAACACGTAGACGAAATACGGCGCTATGTTAAAAGTATCAACATTTGGTAGTGAGATAAAAAATTTCTTTTCCGTCTGATGTACGTGATTGAGAGTATGGCGCTAGCTGTGTGAACGAGAGCGGGTATGGTCGGTCTACTACAAATTCGTCAGGCCCTGCTATTATAAATATATCGATTCTCTATGTCCGGTAAACTCCTGCCTCGCACAGGGTACATGGCAAGCAACTGGACCATGGTCAACCAAAATCTTCCTGGTCCAGATTCGACACTCCGCATATCCTATCGTCGAAGATTCTTTCGTTTAGACAAACCTCAGCTTCTCTTGTCTGGCCATGACAAGAAAATTGTCAAGAATCCGAGAATAATAGGGATAAGCCTTTACCCACGATAGTACTAACTACACACATAAGTAATAAGAATCCTCTGATCCTAAGAAGAAAAACTAACGAAAAGAACATAATGAACAAATAATGGACCTCTATCCGCATTTTAGGAAACTGGAAAGACCTTAATAATAATAATCAAAGAGAGAACAAAGTATGGGACATAAAAACAAAATTCATTTAGTTAGCTCTCAAAAAGCTTGTAATGTTTTACGGAGTCGTCGGCGATATCACCATAAAGTACGAATCTACCTAAGTATATAGCACTCACGCTTGTTCCTGACGAGACAAAGTATCACTATTTTAAGATCACCACTAGCCTTCGCGTCCAGTGGATTACCCCAAAAGCATTTTTTACTCCACAATTCAAATATGTTAATCCCAGAAAATCTATAACCAACATCTATGGCTTTACAGTAAATCTTCTCAAAATGAAGCGTGATTAAATGTAACATGTAATTAATGACCCTTTCTCATGCTATGTCTTAATACGATGCATTTCATCATCTATGTTTGACTCGATTCACATCCCATCATCTCCTTACCCTGCACAGGTCCTTCTCACTATTATGGTCTGCTCTGGCGAGTCGGTCTTGGCTTGTGGAGGTCTGCGCGTCAAAAAAAAACAAATTGGGCCATCCAACTAAGTGCAACAGCCATGATAGAGAATTATAACAATCCTTATTAGTTTGGACTCGATCGAAAATAATACTAGAAATATAAGACAGTAATTATTTATTATTAGAAATAGTAAGATACAATTACCAACTGTCAGGTATTATAATTTATACCTATTTAGAGTAATTGTCAAGAATATAGAACAATCATGAAACATAAGTAAAAATCTAGCTATGGTAATTTACATGGGGTCATCTCGTACATATTTAGGAGCTAATATTACATTATTCTAGCTTAAAAATTAATAAAATTAAGGAGTGAATCTACAAGATCTTTTCTTCAGTTACTTTCGTTGTCCCTAAGTTCGGGTTTCTTCACTTTCACACATATTCTCTGTGCAGATAATTAAAACACGATATACAAATCAGAATATACTCAATTGCATTATAGACGTAGAATAAATATATAATCAATATAATGCGATTATCATTTTTGTTATTAAATGTGGATGTAAGATCGATATCTCATCAAAATCATAATAAATGCATCTATTAATGTAAGTTATAATTAGTAATGAGGTGCCTACCACTCAAAATGGTATCCGCCATAAATAACAGAGAAAATAGCATCAACATTATTTAAGTACCCTACGCAAAAAGTCGATAAACAAATATGATGGTGTTTGTGAACACTTGAATGGCGACTTTTTCAGACAAAGTGATCAAGAATGATATTCATTTGACTCCACTTGCATAGATACCCGCTGATACTCCTAGGCGCCCACCCTAGGTTCGTCCCCCAGCACTGAATCTGCAGGGGATTCGTGATTGTTCAAAAAGAGAGTCTGTGTGGCATTTTGGCAACATATGATCGTAAAATTAATTCATTTCGCCGAAGATTCCCTACTTGTGTAACCACATTTAGGACACATATTGAATGATCTAGTTTAATGATGCCATATAGTTGTTTACAAGTTTTTGATATAAAAAAACGCTTCTATGTCACCTCTTTACGATCAACTTCTAAGGTCAAAGGTCGATGTGGAAAGGTTTCAAAGCCAAACACAAAAAGTTTGTCGTAAATACGATTATCGAAAATAATAGTCTTCCAAAAACAGTCAAATACAGTAACGGGGTGACCTAGATTGGTCTAATATAATTGAAGTGAACATATCATGTTCTAAAAGTAAACGATAAAGTAATGGAATTACAATCGATCACTAAGTTCAACTCATTTGAACCAAATTATCGGGAAAATGCTGATGTTGCAACATCATACAGGCCCCGCTGGTTGAGTCAAAACACTCATTCTTATAGAGACCTACATACTTGTTCTAATTAAGTCTACATAATCTTTTAATGAAAAAAAAGGTAGCGTAAAACTTTGACTTAATTCTTTGTTTGTATTTTTCCTTATGAAAATTATTTTGTGAACGTTTATTCTGCACCTTCCCCCAGAATTTGAGTGATTGGGCCCTTCACAGCACGTTTTTGTGATTGATGTTTCACTCAACTGTTGCAAACCGGTGATTTTTTTTTTAGAAAACAAATCGTGATGTCCAATATGGTTAGGACATTTGCTCGCGCTTGTTGTAGTCACATAACGTTGGATACTGTCATGAGAAAATCAATAAGCTTCAATCCCTAGTCTTTCGAAGCCAACGTTTATTCAACGTTGGAGATTCAACGGTTGAAAACACCTAAATTAAGGCCAAAACCATATCTTGAGGTTGGCAGAGTATCTGGATGATTGTTGAACATCTCCTAGCCTCTGTTTTTTGAATAAATCGTTACAATAATTTTTGATGTCGATCAACAACGTGACCCTAATGACCTATAGTAATTTTTTGTATCTTGAATCATATCAAATGACGATTGGTAACCTCCTATCATCTTTCCGAACCATATCGTGGCCACTATAATCTAAACGTTGTGATGAAAAGGGTTTTACGAGTTTATTTTCTCATTTGACAAATTCATAATGGTCCGATATTACATTCAAGATAATCTAGTTTTGCGCACTAACGTACTATGAACAATTGTCATTGTCTGGTCAAGGTGCTAGTCATGACAGCTTTGTGTTTCATACACAAAATTTTATTAAACCCGTTTTATGCTTTAACCGCGTTTATACTAAGCTTTATAACTGATTTTTGTACAAATCCAAAAAACATGATTATGTAAACATCTGACTGTGTTTCACAACATTGAACCACGTTGATATCCGTATTTCAATCTCATAAACCCTGACACACGAAAAAATGGGTTCCCCACCGACTATGATGTCTGCCACGGTCGACAAAAAGGCGAATGCTTACGTTTTGCTCCATAGGCACACTAGAACATTGCACAACCTATTGGTGACAACGTGCTTGGCCTTTTTTCGTAAATTTTATGGCAACTGTTGCTTCTTTGCCGAGTTTGATCACTGTTTCGTTAACGTCTGAACATTATATTGCGTTAAAATACAATATCCTATAAAATCTCAACTGTCGATAAAAACGCATTCTTTCTCTATTGTCCACATAATTCGAAGTTGGAATAGTATCCCAGTGAAACAATCACATCTTTCGAATGAAATAAAATTAAGACAAACGCCTACATTTTATTGTACAAAGTACCTTTCCAGATCATCTGCTCATAATGAATGAGGTTATCCTTATTATCATCACCGTATGAAAAAATCAGAAGACGTTTAATTAAAATCGTAACCTATACACGACAATACGGGATAGACCCCAGTTTCAAGATCGTCTTCCCCGTCAATCCGATTCCACATACCCTTTAACCGATTTAGCAATAAATAATGTTCTATAAAATACATCTACTTAGTCATATTTTCGATCAAATCCCGTGGTTTGAATATCTGTTGTGAATTTGTTCAGTCTGATTCCTATCGCAAAGATGCTGTAATGGACATGGAAACTTTTCGAATCAATTATTAAAAATCAGAGGCAGACTAGCTAGACAAACACTAAAAGTTGATTGTTTACCGAGGGAGATTCTCAAACAGTTTCTAACGTGTTAACAAAGACAAGCAAAAGTTTCGATTTGTTGTTTTATCTAGAACCTAATGACCTGAACAAGAGAAATTTTTTCCCAAATCAGCACAATATCTGTATTGTAATACGTTTGATTGAACGAACATGGCGTCGCCTTTCTCCTAATACGTTCAAGGTCTTATTTAATGTTTTTTTTTCTCCCCGCGACTGGCCCAACCTAGTTGTTTTTCATACGTTAGGGAAAAACAACCAATTAACTATAATCTCAATTGTGTAATTATGATAAAATAAATAATTTTTTGAATCTATGTGAAGAGACCGGACGTAATTCCGAATATATATTTTGCATTTTGTCCATTTGAAATCTATTTATGAAAATCTCTTGAAAATGTAAGGTAGAGCTATTTTGTGTAGTAAAATTGTTTAATTTATTTATTGTGTAATCGACATCGGTATTTTGGGCCATCGAGATCGGGATTTTTATAATCATATACCAGTAATGCCGCATTGCCACTTCAAATGTTCGGTCCTGGTAATAGCGTTCAAAACAACACATATGCCTATAGTATTGAATCTATATACGAAATGACTCACGACACGAGTGTAACATTCATCCTCACAAGTAGAGAAAGGCATAAAAGAGGCGGAGAATATATACAAGCCGTACTGGCTGTTTTTTCCCTAGTGAGAGAGTGTGACAAAGTCAAAGCAGGGAATACTTAAACTCTAGGCACCAATGAATCGTTTTGGCAGGTCCTCTCCTCACCTATCTATCGATGACATAGTACCTTTGGCAAGGTATGAAACTGTCGTTATAAGCTGCATCGCGTTGTTTTTACCCCTATCGCCCCAACAAACACATGGTTTTTTTCTTAGTGGCAATTCTATTCTATTTCGGGCAGTGTGAACTGATTATGTATAAGCCATAAAGATAGTGAAAGTGCAAAAGACTAATCGTTACACATTTCAATATTTAAAGGCTATTTTTAATGACCAGCGTCCTAAACACGAGTAGGTTATCGGCCCTGCTGTCTTTTTGAAAAGGGGGGAAGGGGGGGCATAAACCCATATAAACAAAATATAAATCTATGGGGGAGTGGGTGGGGGAAGATGGGGGGGGAGTAAGGAAAGGAGGCGGTCGGTGGGAAATAAAGGAGGGGGGTGGGCTGGGCGGATGGCGGTAAAAAGGGAGAGGGGCATGGTGGGTGGGTTGGGGGGGGGGGGGGGGGCGGCAAAAAGTCTGAGGGGTGGCCGGTGGTGATGGGGGAGGGGGACGATTCAGGTGTTGCGGGCGAAGGTGGGGCGGGGGGGATGGTCACCGAGAGCTGGGAGGTCAAGGGCTTCTGATAACTGTTCTGCAGCGTTTTTTTTCCACACAGAATCTGGACATACGGATTACCCATTTACCTGATCAAACAATGGGTCCACGGCAAGCGTGACCGCCGCCGATGATCACCTTTTTCTTCAAACTCGGTCACCCAAGAGTCAAAAGGTTAGGAACACTGTCACACAAACTATTTTCATAAGGATGTATAATACACATAAGAACACCCTATCACTCACTATTTCAAAATATTAAGAGATTTAAAGTTTTTTAATTTTGGTCAACTTTAAGGACAAAATAATGCTCGTCGAACAGAGTCGTAGGCACAGAAAAACTTAAATTCCAACATCATGGAAATTTTGCGTTCTGATTAGAGTGGTCCCTGGTACTTTTGAAAGGTTTTTTTCCATGTCCTCATTTTGTATTTGTAAAACTTTGATCCCTATTTGGTTTCCAATTACTAACGCTGGGACAATATTGAAAAACTTAAATTATATTCATGTTAGGAAGCTTCAAGTAAAAGATCTTTCTTTTCTTCCGGCTTAATGTGATTCCTGAAGAAATTACCCCATCCCATTCTTGCATTTTCTTGATTATCTCTTTAAAAAAGAAAATCATGTGGTTTTGTTTTGGGGGAGGGAGTGTAATATTTGGATTGCATCTACAATTGTCTCAAGTGTGTAGAAAGGTAGACAGCATATACATGTATAAGCACTTCAAAACTCATTTTAATGTTTTTAGAGGACAGAATAATAGATTCACGCAGTTATACAATCCAGACCTGCCCCTTCCTCAAATCAATAGAGAATATAATAAGAAATTTAAAATTCTCGAAACATTAGATAACTGAACGGAACTTTTCAAACCGAACGTAACACGGCGGAAACTTGCCTGTTAGATATCATGCATTGTTATAAACCATATTGAGAAGAAACCTGGGAGTCAAAAGAAGGCGATTTCAAAGAAAGAAATTGTGTAACATATATGGAAGGCTTCCAACGTTAACACAGTGAGTAATGTTAATTGTCACTCATTCTGAGAACTATGGAGGACATTACATGTAAATACGCTCTGTGGATCTGAAAAAACTTTGTCATAATTAATCATTAAAAGATATAAGAAAACTGTTTTACTGTAAATTAAACTTTTTCTTGGTATTTATTGATCATTAATATATTGCTGATATCTATATATACTATTTTTTAATTCATCAAATAAATTCGTCATTGTTTCCAATATTCAAATCTGGTTCTGGTTTAACTGTTTTAAAAGCACATCTACAATACGGCTGTAAACACGAGGAATGTAATGCATCATAAACGATTATTGAAGTTAACTCATGCACATGTAACAAAAGCATGGGTCCACCTGTTTCACAATAGCAAATTGTCCGTGGACAATATCTGAATCAGTCATGATCCTTCATTGCAATCCACATCACTTACACGTGACATTCAGAAGAAGCAGCAGACAGACATGTGGACACAACACACAGACATATGACACAAACAACACGTGACCATAGCAACAAATACGTGACATCTCGATACAGCAAGACAGACACATGACACTATTACAGTAGACAGGCCGTGACACTGTTCAGCAGACACCATGTGACACTGTTACAGCAGACAGACACGTGACACTGTTACAGCAGACACACACGGACCACTATTCACAGCAAACAGACACGTGACACTGTTACAGCAGACACACACGTGAAACTGTGACAGCAGACAGGCACGTGACACTGTTACAGCAGACAGGCACGTGACACTATTACAGCAGACACAACACGTGACACTGTACAGCAAGACACTGATCACGCTGACAACTGTTTACAGCAGACACACACGTGACACTGTTACAGTAGCAACACACACGTGACACTGTTATGGAGGTAGACCTCTCCTGACACTGTTTGCAGCAGGACATAAGTAACCATGGTTGAATAGCCTGCGTTTCCGTTATTCATTGGCTCTCTCTGTCGATGAACGTAGAGATTCGCCGTTTCTAAACCCTGTACTGCCACACCGTCCCGTCGACATTCCACTGTTTTCTTTAAGACAGTTTTCAGGAAGAGGGCACCGATAAAGACTCACCAGATTTTTCTTCAAAGGATGGTCAATCAAAGGACAGTCGTCCAGGATCACCCACTAACACTTCAACACCCCTCCGTGATAACCGGGGTAAACCAACACTGAACAAATTCGCAAAATGGAATCATAGAACATGGTCCCTAAAAATACAATATCCCAATCCTGAAGCTGACTGCCTATGACGTCATCGGCGGAAGTTGTCGACAAATACTCCGTTCAGTTCACAATTATTTATAGCCTCTATTTGCCACTGAAATATGAAAATTATATCTTTCTTAAATAATTACATTGTTGTCCAGATTCACTTACATGACAAACTATTTACAACAGATTTAAATATATTCTTTTTTAAAAAGATAGAGGGCGTGTAACACCATGAAACATTTCAACAGCAATGTCTACATCTCAGTTACTTTGATTTGAGAGCTACAATAATTCAATTTATAGCCGTAATTTCATCGTTGCACAAAAGAGGAAATAAACATATGAATTTATATTGGATATTAGCAATATTATTCCATCTGAAAAAACTACTCAAGAGCAGGAAATATTCAACATTTATACCTCTGGTCTCGTATATTGGCGCACATCTGTGAGAGCGCCGGACATCTTGCTCGCTATTGCGGAAGGCCCGCATCCCACTCCTAATCAAGACCTCTCTTGTCAGAAACAGCCGAGCATTGTCAGGATAAACCTTAAAAAACACGTGATCAGGGTGACACAGTCTTACTCATCAACACTATTGAGGAGGTTCCCGTGTTCTCAGCATGGTGAGTAATGTTCAATGATTTTGTGAAGGAGTTTGTTTCAAGTAATCCAGGAAAAAATTTTGTATCACTTGCATATACAAATTTACGCAGTACGAAATCTATTTTTGCTGACTCATTCATTTTTTGTCTATCTATTTAAAGCAAAGATTAAGTTGTGAATTGTATTGACATGAGATAAATATCTTTTATGCAAACCAAAATACAAACCAATAACATGGATCATAGGTTGATATATATAATATTCATGCTTAATTTGTTTCGCTCTAAAAATTCCTAATGAAGAGAAGGAGAGAGAGAAGAGAGAGAGAGCAGAGAGAGAAGAGAGAGAGAGAGAGAGAGTAGAGAGAGGAGAGAGAGAGAGAGAGAAAATATTACCTTTCCCTAGGTAACTATATAAGGATCCATACCGTTTAGGACTTGATAGAAAAAACCATGGATATTAAATTCATTTTCATTTAACACGAATAAAAGCATTAGTGTTTTTTTGCATCATTTTTGTAATTTTTTGGAGAATAAAAAACCCCTTTGCTAAGAAAATGTTGTCAAGTTCTTCCAATTTCTTTCTTCCTTGTTTCGCACTCAAAAGCTGTCGGAAGCATTCTGATATCAGTAATCATTTTGATTTTATTATCACGGAAGCTAGCGACACACATAATGGTGAGTAACATTTATAAACTTTTCCACCCAATAGTAAATAGTGTACAAATAAATACTTGACACGCACCTGTCCTCCAGGCCAGTAACGCCCAGAATGGATCCGAGAAGGTACATACTCCCCTACTACCACAAGTGAAACTATTTTTTTTTTTTTGGGTGATAAATGAGACAGGTATTCTGGGGTCATGTGATCAGTTGACACTTCTGTGTGTGTTGAATGAGTTTTCGCCACTGTTCAGAGTTCTGCGGTTACAGCAAAACCATCTGGTGACGATGTTTAATTTCCTACAAATCTAGATTTGTAGAAATTAACATCGTCACCAGGTGGTTTTGCTGTAAGCCCGCAACCTCTGAACAGTGGCGAAAACTCATTCGAACACACACAGAAGTGTCAACTGATCACATGACCCCAGAAATACGTCTTCATTTAATCACCCAAAAGTGTTCATTGTGGCATAGTAGGGGAGAGGATGTGCCGTTCTCGGACCCGTTCTGGGCATTTTACTGGCCAGGAGGACAGGTGCTGTCGAGGTACTATAGTATTTATTTGTACACTATTTACTATGGGTGNTATAGTAGGGGAGATGATGTACCGTTCTCGGATCCATTCTGGGCGTTCTACTGGCCTGGAGGACAGGTGCTGTCAAGGTATTTATTTGTACACTATTTACTATGGGTG